>PVKV010021189.1:0-11779 GCA_004027835.1 Alouatta palliata | reverse complement strand
GGTGGCACATGCCTGTAGTTCCAGCTATCTGGGAGGCTAAGGCAGGAGAATCGCTTGAACCCGGGATTCAATCGCTGAGGTTGCAGTGAGCCAAGATCACATCACTACACTCCAGCCTAGGAGCAAGACTCCATTTAAAAACAAAAACAAGGCCAGGCGTGGTGGTTCACGCCTGTAATCCAAGCGCTTTGGAGGCCAAGGCGGGCGGATCACCTGAGGTTGGGAGATCAAGGCCAGCCTGACCAACATGGTGAAACCCAATCTTTATATTTAAAAAAAACAAAAACAAAACAAAACAAAAAAAACAAAAACATAGCAGGCGGCTGGGTGTGGTAGCTCACACCTGTAATCCCAGCACTTTGGGAGACCGAGGTAGGAGGATTGCTTGAGCCCTGGAATTTTGAGACTAGCTCCGGCAACATAGCAACTCTATAAAAATTAGCTGAGTGGCTGGGCACGGTGGCTCACGCCTGTAATCCCAGCACTTTGGGAGGCTGAGGCCGGTGGATCACCAGGTCAGGAGTTCGAGACCATCCTGGCCAATATGGTGAAACCCATCTCTACTTAAAAAAAAATTAGCCAGGCATGGTGGTGCGCACCTATAGTCCCAACTACTCAGCAGGCTGAGGCAGGTGAATCGCTTGAATCCAGGAGGCAAGGGTTGCAGTGAGCCGAAATTGTGCCACTGCACTCCAGCCTGGGCGACAGAGCACAAGACTCCAGCCCAAAAAAAAAAAAAAAGGTAATTAAGTTTAAATGAGGCTGTTAAAGGGAGAATTTTTTTTTTATTTTTATTTTTTTTCAAGATGAGGTTTCACCATGGTGGCCAGGCTGGTCTTGAACTCCTGACCTCAGGTGATCCACCCACCTTGGCCTCCCAAAGTGCTAGGATTACAGGTGTGAGCTACCACGCCCAGCCTAAAGGGAGTTTTTTATAAGAGATTAGGACACACGAAAACACAGCAGGGATGTGCTTGCAGGAGGAGAGACCACTTGAAGACGCAGTGAGAAAGTGGCCGTCTGCAACACAAGGAGACAGGCATCGGATCAAACTCACCTAGTCGATGTCTTGTCTTTGGACTTCTCGCCTCCGAAATTGTGAGAAAATTAATTTCCGTTGTTTAAGTGGACTGTGGTATTTTGTTACGGCAGCGCTAGCCAACTAATACACCTGGGAGATGAATTTAGATAGAAAAAGAGTACCATTGTTTTCATGATCTTCTAACTGAAATTTGGCATTTCCATCTATTATAAATGTAGGCAGCAAGCCACAGTGGCGTTAACTGTACTGTGACTTTGTCAGCGGTAGAAATCCAGATATTTTCATATCCCATTGCAGTTATTGTAAGTTTTTGAGATATTGTTTATTCCCTATAATAGTTGTTAGACTACCACCTGACTTGTTATTTATTTATTTTTTTTGAGACAGAGTTTTGCTCTTGTTGCCCATGCTGGAGTGCAATGGTGCCATCTTGGCTCACCGCAACCTCCACCTCTCGGGTTCCAGCAATTCTGCTGCCTCAGCCTTCTGAGTAGCTGGGATTACAGGTGTGTGCCCCCATGTCCGGCTAATTTTTGTATTTTAGTAGAGACAGGTTATTGTTCTCTTGGCTGGGCTGGTCTCGAAGTCTGACCTCAGGTGATCCACCTGCCTTGGCCTCCCAAAGTGCTGGGATTACAGGCATAAGCCACTGTGCCTGGGCTTGACTTGTTATTTAATGTGTTACAGAGGCACATTAATTACTGTATCACAGCTGGGTGCAGTAGCTCACTCCTGTAATGCCAGCACTTTGGGAGGCTGAGGTGAGCAGATTGCTTGAGCCCAGGAGTTTGAGACCAGCCTGGACAACATGATGAAACCCTGTCTCTACAAAAATCACAGAAATTAACCAGGTGTCGTGGCACATGCCTGTAGTCTCAGCTACTTGGGAAGCTGAGATGGGAGGATAACCTGAGCCCAAGAGATTGAGGCTGCAGCGAACCATGACTGCTCCGCTGGACTCCAGCCTAGAGAAGAGTAAGACCCTGAGTCAAAAACAATTTACTGTATTACCAATTTAATTATTTTAATATTTTGATATCTATATTTCAATATAATTTGTTTCCTTTGTAATCCTACACATCTTATTTTATGTTTTAAAAACATTATTCTGGAGACTGGGCATGGTGGCTCACACCTGTAAGTCCAGCACTTCAGGAGGCTGAGGCAGGTGGATCACGAGGTCAGGAGTTCAAGACCAGCCTGGCCAACATGGTGAAACCCTGTCTCTACTAAAAATACAAAAATTAGCCAGGCATGGTGGTGAGCGCCTGTAATCCCAGCTACTTGGGAGGCTGAGGCAGGGAATTGCTTGAACCTGACAGGCAGAGGCTGCAGTGAGTCGAGATCGCGCCACTGCACTCCAGCCTGGGAGACACAGTGAGATTCCACGTCTCAAAACAAAAACAAAAACAAAACATTATTCTGAAAAAGTGGTCATAGGCTCCACCAGGTTGATAGAGGTTAAAAAAAAAAAAAAACACCCTGTTTTTTATTTGTTTGTTGAGACAAGGTTAACTCTCAGGCTGGAAAGACCTCCTAGCTGAGTAGCTGGGACCACAAGGTGGCGCCACCACACTACTAATTTTTAGTAGCTACGGGGTCTTGCAGTCTTGGCCTCAAGCAATCCTCGTACCTCAACCTGCCGAAGTGCTGGAATTACAGGAGTGAGCCCTTCATCCAGCCAGGAAGGAAGGGCTCCACTGACTTTAATCTCCTCCGAGGAATTTGTTCATAAGACACTGTTGGGCTCAGTGGCTCACGCCTGTAATCCCAGGACTTTGGGAGGCTGAGGCAGGTGGATTACTTGAGCCTAGGAGTTCAGGACCAGCTTCCCTCCCTCCCCCTCCCTTCCCACCCTCTGTTGCTGAGCCTGGAGTACAGTGGCACGATCTCCACTCACTGCAACCTCCACCTCCTGGGTTCATGCGATTCTCATGCCTCAGCCTCCCAAATATCTAGGATTACAGGCGCCCATCACCACACCTGGCTAATTTTTTTATTTTTAGCAGAGACAGGGTTTCACCATGCTGGCCAGGATAGTCTCAGTAGACTTAAAGTGATCCACCCACCTCAGCCTCCTAAAGTGCTGGGATTACCTGTGTGAGCCGCCATGCCCAGTCCCTTTTTTTCTTGGGCAATATGGTGAAACCCCATCTCTACGGAAATAAAAATTAGCCAGGCATGATGGCATGCACCTGCAGACCCAGCTACTCGGGAGGCTGAGGTAGGAGGATCCCTTGAGCCTAGAATTCTGAAGAGAGAGACCCTGTCTCGACAATAAATAAATAGCAGTGGCTCACACCTGTAATCCCAGCACTTTGGGAGGCTGAGGCAGGCGGATCACCTCAGGTCAGGAGTTTGGGATCAGCCTGGGCAACATGGTGAAGACTCATCTCTACTAAAAATACAAAAATTAGCTGGGTGTGGTGATGGGCACCTGTATTCCCAGCTACCTGGGAGGCTGAGGCATGAGAATTGCTTGAACCTGGAAGGCGGAGGTTGCAGTGAGCCGAGATTGCACCATTGCACTCCAGCCTGGGTGACAGAGAGAGACTCCGTCTCTGAAAAAAAAAAAAAAAAAAAGAAATAAATAAAGGAAAATAAAGAAAAAGAAATCTAATACCTTAAAAGACTAAAGTTTAATTCTGTTACTCTGTTTTAGTCTTTGTGTTACAAAACAAGAGCATTGCCATTATAATTGATGATTATAAAACCATGTGACTTAGCAGTAGAATTGTATTGCAATTAAATCAGTCTAAACAAGAATTTTAATTTTTAGTTACATTGCTCTCAAACACACATAATGTAATAGATCTTTTTGTTGTTGTTTTTTAAGAGATGGGGTTTCACCATGTTAGCCAAGATGGTCTCAATCTCCTGACCTCCTGATTCACCTGCCTCGGCCTCCCAAAGTGCTAGGATTGCAGGCGTGAGCCACCGTGCTAGTCCTGTGATTGATAGATCTTAATGTGGCAGGTAGAAGATATTTGGGAGCAGAGGTTTTTTTCCTCAGGCTGCTGCTTATAGGCACCTCCATTCTCCATTATAAACACCCAATTCAATTCACTGTAGCTGGAATTATCTTTGAAAACAAATCTGATCGTGTCACCTCTCTGCTTAAAGCCTTCAATGCTCCTCACTCTGTTACGATTCAATCTAAGCTTCTTGATGAGGTTTACCTTTTCAGTGTCATCTGGAGCAGAATTGTTCAACGGCTTCCCCACTCTAGAAGGGCACATTCTGTCTCACTTCTTGTTTTGTGGTGATAGCGGTGGATGATGCTCAGTGGGTAGATCTCTTAATTCATTAGGGGTTGCAAAATGGTGACATTCTATCATTCCTTGTTTATTTGTTTCTCGGAATACTTTTTTTTTTTTTGAGATGGAGTCTGGCTCTGTAGCCCAGGCTGGAGTGCAGTGGTTCGATCTCAGCTCACTGAAACCTCTGCCTCCAGGGTCCCAGTTCAAGCACTTCTACCTCAGTCTCCCAAGTAGCTGGGATTGCAGGCATGAGCCATCATGCCCAGCTAATTTTTGTATTTTGTAGTAGAGACGGTGTTTCACCACGTTGGCCAGTCTGGTCTTGAACTCCTAACCTTGTGATCCGCCCGCCTCGGCCTCTCAAAGTGCTGGGATTACAGACGTGAGCCACCACGCCCAGCCGGAATACTCTTATAAAAGAAAATTTCCCTCATTTACTCTTTGGTTACTCAAAGGTATAGATTCCTTAGAAAAGTTAACACAGGCTGGACTCAGTGGCTCACGCCTGTAATCCCAGCACTTTGGGAGATGGAGGCAGGTGGATCACCTGAGGTTGGGAATTCGAGACCAGCCTGGCCAACATGGCAAAACCCTGTCTCTACTAAAAATATAAAAATTAGCTGGGTGTGATGGCTTGTACCTATAATCCCAGCTACTTGGGAGGCTGAGGCAGGAGAATTGCTTGAACCTGGGAAGGGTGGAGGTTGCAGTGAACCGAGATCCTGCTTTTGTACTACAGCCTGGGCAGCAGAGTGAGACTCCGTCTCAAAAAAAAAAAGTTAACATATTATTTTTGATTTTTATGTTTTGAACTATAGGCTTTTTTTTTTTTTTTCAAGTCAAACATTTTCAGAAGCAGTGTGCTACAGTGCTAGTGGCTAAAACATCTCTGCCTGCAGAGACTGGAAGTAGAAAAACAAGGAGGCAGGGCCAGTGGCGACCAGAAATTTTCACAGCAGGACCAAAGGGTATTTGTTCTTAGCTCCAGCAGAGTTTCTCACCTTTTTTCTCTGCAACGGTGAAACGTTCTTCTTATGCAAAAGAGAAAAAAAAAGAAAAAGATCTATCATATCTAAGGACGTTGCAAAGTTTTGTTTCCCTTGAGAAATTTGATATGCTTTTTCCTTATCATTCAGAAACACAGTCTGTTTTCCCAGTTTGCACTGCGCCCTATAAATTTCAAGCCAAAATTTCTGTTTAATTTGGGAACAATAGGAACTCCTGATGGGCACATCTAAAGTTTTCTTCGATCTTGATCTTCCATACTCGTTGCTGCCCTTTATTTAATTTTACGTTTCCGTTTGATTATACATATTCCACTAGCAAAAAGGAGTTTGAGTGAACAAAAACATTTACAGAGCCATCAGCCAGCTAAGAGAGTACCTTTTCTTGGCATTCCACACACTACCGGGTGTTATTTGAAAAATCTTTACTGATGTAGTAAGCCAGAAATGGTTTCTCATTGAGGTTTTAATTTGTATTTCTAAGATTACTGGTGAGAGTGAACATTTTTGTCCCATATTTGTTAACCAGGTTTAAAACTGTTTGCTTGGGATGTGGCTTATACAGAGACGAGTGCAGCTAATCCGACTGAAAGACAAATGAAACCCAGGAATACATGGTTCTCACATTTTAGCTTTGACTCCGCCCCTGGGTCCCCTCACCCACCCTCACCCCAAGCAAGCCCTTTGTATCAACCGTCAGGGAATGGGATCTCAGACTGAAAAACTGGTAGAATACCGTATTGCCGCCAAATATGTGTGTTATGCGTATATCCTGTGTCTGATTGCAATGTTTATGGGAAAGAGTTCCTGAATCCTAACCAAGCCTGGGGCACTAGCCGGTACCGGGCGTCTTTTCGCAGGCGCGGCCTCTGCCACTCGGCCTTCGATTAGCCCGCCTGGTCCCGCAGGAGTCGGGAGACGCCGGCCTGCCCAACACGGACGATGCGAGCGAGGATTGTCTGCTTCTGGCTTTCTCTCCCCCAACTTTTTTTTTTTTTTTTAGCCATAGCTATGGTTACCACGTTTCTCTCCGCCTCCCTCCACCTGCCAAGAAAACGATTGGCCATTGGTTGCCTTTCACCAAGGCGGTCAGTCATTGGTCTCTGGTGGGACCGGGCGCTGCTCCCTTCCCTTGTCTCCTGGGTCTCTGGAGGAGCCCAGGAAGGAGGCTCCGCTGGTGCCGCTGGGTCAGGCGCTGCCGGGACCGAGCTGCGGTAATCGTTAGCGGGTCATGTCGGCCGCCCAGGGCTGGGACAGGAACCGCCGGAGGGGAGGAGGCGCTGCCGGCGCTGGTGGCGGAGGTAGCGGGGCCAGCGGGGGCAGTGGGGGCAGCGGGGGTCGGGGGACTGGCCAGCTCAACCGGTTCGTGCAACTCTCCGGGCGGCCGCACCTGCCAGGTGAGTCGTGGGACAGGTTTCTGACCGCTTGCGGGCGCGGCGGGCGGGAAGGTGACTGCTACCTTTTCTTTTTCTCCCTGCCTTTCTTTTCCTTGGGAGGAGGAAAGGCAGGCCCCACGCATAGCAGAGGGACTGGGGAACAGAGAAAAGGGAAGGTGCCTTTGAGGTCAGGGAGGGATCAGGAGCACAGCGAAGAAAAGTATCTTTGCTCTGTTGAAAGCCGTGTGCTGAGAGTTGTGTTTTCTTTTCAAAGGAGAGGCCACTGTCTCATTGACATTTCCAAATGTTTCACTTACTCGATTCCCAGTCTCTTCACCTTCCGCAGTTTGAACTCGTAAATGAAAGACATTGGCGCCTAGCTGTGGGAAATTATTTCAAAAAGGGTGCCAAGTTAAGGAGAGAAGAGGGAAGCGCATTCCAAGGAGTGATTTTGTAAAAAACCACCCCGGGTGTGTGTGTAAGAGTTAGGCATTCTGAAACGGAAGAAAGGGGTGGGGGAGTGTTGGCTGGAGAGTGTATGGGAAAGAGAACCGAGGGGATTAGGGAAAACTATTTGGATTATTAATATTTTGGAATGTCCAGAGACAGAATGGATAATGGCGTCTAGGTTTTAAGAGGAGCGAGTGAATCTCAAAAATATATTCAGTGACAAAATTATGCTATGTTTACGATATAAAAACAACTGAGAACTGGAAAAATGTACCCAACACAATTATTTCACATTTTGGTCTACAGTGCCCTAGCCTTGAGTTAAGATGCTTTTGAAAACAAAATCAAATCAACTGGATATGTGTGTGTAGACAGTTTTAAAGAGGTACATTTGTAATCGAATATTCAATCTAGTAGAAGAAAGATAGGGAGTCAAATAATGCACAGAATATCAAATATTCCACTGGGCAAGCTTATTTTTACTATGAAAAGAACTATCAGGAATTATGTGTTAATTATTCACCGTATTTTTTTGTGAATAATCCTGATTATATTAGTGATGTATTTGTTTAGCTGATGACTTTTGAGAACATGATGAATTGGTTTTTTGAATTGTGTTTATGACTGTAGCTTATACTTGTAACTGGTCAAAAATTATTATTTAATTGAAGATGACAAAGGGAATTTAGCACATTTAATGAGACAATTGCTTATGTTTGTGATGAGGTAATTGATGTGTGCTAGAAATGTACATTACCCCATTTATATGCACCATTAAAATTAAATCGAGGCATTTGTAAATGGTCATATAATATACCAGCAGTTGAGTTTGAGACGATATTAGACTGTACACCCTAGAATTGCTAAATATATGATCTTTAACATAAAGGAGCAATCATTTTTCTTACTCTCAATTAATAATAAAAACTTAGATTTTTGTGTATTGATAGCTTAGAAGATGAATCTCTTAGCAAGCACTATCACCAGTTGGCCTTCTGCCACCACAATCTTTAGGTCTTTGATCACAGATTAATTATACCATGGGCTTCATGTAGACATTCCTGGGTTCCTAGAACCTGGTTGGTGCACTTTCTAGCTGCGACCACGTGATGGCAGTGGAAACCATGATTTCTGTTAAGGGGCTTCAGTGTGGAGCTATTTCTGCATTCCCTTAGCACATAAGGCTGAGAACAACCATTTATCCGGAGGTAAAGATAAACGTGTCTAAACTGTGAAAATTTGTAAAGTGGGGTAATCAGTCTCTTTTTTCTGCTTCCCTTTTCTCTTGACTGACAATTCATTGCTCCTTTACTGGTTCTCAAAATTGGGACACATCTGATATCTCAATGTATTATATAGTTTGAAATTCTTTCATACCAATTCTTTATTCTCCCACGTACTGCATTCTAAGCCTTTCCCTTTCTCTTGTATTTTGATAGATTTTTAAAAAGATTTTAGATGATGGGGAGGCATAGAATGTCTAGGCTTGGTTTATGATGGGCCCTGGAGATAAAACTTTAAAAAAAAAATATATATATATATTTTTTTTTGAGATGGAATCTTGCTCTGTCCTCCAGGCTGGAGTGCAGTGGCATGATCTTGGCTTACTGCAGCCTCCACCTCCCGGGTTCAAGTGATTCTCCTGCCTCAACCCCCTGAGTAGCTGGGATTACAGGTGCCCACCCCTACCCCTGACTAGTTTTTGTATTTTTAGTAGGGGAGGGCTTTCACCATGTTGGCCAGGCTGGTCTTGAACTCCTGACCTCAGGTGATCTACCTGCCTAGGCCTCTCAAAGTGCTGAGATTCGAAGTGTGAGCCACCTCACCCAGCCAAACCTTTCTTTCTTTTTTTTTTTTTTGTGTGTGTACTTTTATTTATTTATTTATTTATTTATTTTTATTTTTTATTTTATTTTTTTAAGACAGGGTTTCACCATGTTGGTCAGGCTGGTCTTGAACTCCTGACCTCAAGTGATCCACCCGCCTTGGCCTCCAAAGTGCTTGGATTACAGGCGTGAGCCACCATTAAGTGTACTTTTTTTTAAAGCTGCTGGTCGAGGTGGCTCATGCGTGTAACCCCAGCACTTTTGAAGGTCAAGGTGGGAGGATCGCTTAAGCCTAGGAGTTCAAGACCAGCCTGAGCAACAAAGCAAGACCGAATCTCAAGTTAAATACTAAAAAAAAAAAAAAGTGTACTATAGCTAACTTTCTCTCTCTTTTGACCTCTAATCCCCATTTGTCTTTTTCTTTCTTTCTTTATTATTTTTTTCCGAGACAGAGAGTCTCACTCTGTGGCCTAGGCTGGAGTACAGTGGCACAATCTCCGCTTACTGCAATCTCTGCCTCCCGAACTCAAGCAATTCTGTCTCAGTCTCCCAAGTTACTAGGATTAGAGGCTCGGGCCACCACGCCTGTCTAACTTTTTGTATTTTTGGTAGAGATAGGGTTTTGCCACGTTGGCCAGGCTGGGTTTGAAATCCTGGCCTCAAGTGATCCTCCCACCTTGGCCTCCCGAAGTGTTGGGATTACAGGCATGAGCCACGGTGCCCAGCCAGCCCCATGTTCCATTTTTCTTCCTTCTCTAGCAAGACTTCCAGTTACTGATACCTAGAACTTTTTCTTACTTTTTATGTCTCAACCCTTCATCCAGACCCCCATGAAACCAAACAAACAACCTGGTCTTCTTGGAGTGTTCTCACTGTCTTTCAGTGTTAGCTTCTTTATCCGTCCAGTGCAAACCTGAAACTTGGGCATTCTCAATATTTTCTTCTCCCTTGTGCTTCAGGTATAATCATTTACCAAGTCCTATTTCTTTTACTCCTGCCATAACTTTAATCCATGGTGCCACCATCCCTCAGTTAGGTCTCCTGTAGCAGCTTTTTAAGCAATATTCCTGCTTCTGCTCTTGCCTTCCGATTCATATATCACACCAGTCTTTGCAAGGACAAACGCATTCTCATCCCCACTCACAGCCTTTTTATTGCTCTTAGGATAAGGCAAAAAATCTTTAACATGGCCTAAAAGGCACTGTGTCATCTGACTCCTCTGTAACTCTCCAGTTAACCCTGTGTTATTATCTTGCTCGTTGATCTTTTTCTGCCTCAGATGTATCATGCTTCCTCCTGCCCCAGGGCCATTGCACAAGCGTTTTCATCATCCAAGAACTTTCTTAAATACTCCTCATTCCATTCTCTTGTGTTAACTTCTCTTCCATCAGAGCTCAGTTTGATTACAATTTTTTGCAGGGAAGCCTTCCCTGATGTTTCTGACTTGGTCTCTTCTCTCTGTACCACTCATAGCATCAGGTGGCTCTCCTTGGGCATACTTTATCGTTTGTGTGATTCCTTGCGTGGTTCAATACTCTCTAGCCCCACTGACTCTGGACAAATGGTTAAAATCAGGTTTTTGTTTTTGTTCTTTTCCTAAGATGGAGTCAAGCTGTGTCACCCAGGCTGGAGTGCAATGGTGCGATCTCGGCTCACTGTGACCTCCGCCTCCCAGGTTCAAGCAGTTCTTCTGCTTCAGTCTTCTGAGTAGCTGGGATTACAGGCACGTGCCACTGCGCCCAGCTGATTTTTGTATTTTTAGCAGAGACGGGGTTTCATCATATTGGCCAGGCTGGTCTCGAGCTCCTGACCTTGTGATCCACCCACCTTGGCCTCCCAGAGTGCTGTGATTACAGGCATGAGCCACTGTGCCTGGCCAAAATTGGGTTCTTTAATATAAAGTAGTGGATTAGACTCTGCATCCATTGTGACAGCACAAATGATAGTTTGTGAAGCCTTTTTTTGAAGCACTTGCCTTTCTGCTGTTTTCTAAAGTTCAGTAGTGATTATGTGTTTGCCAAGAAATTAATAGCTTTTTATTTCTGGATTTTTACTAACTCATAATTTCTATACACCCAGTAACGAAAAGGGAATTGTGCTTTTTGTAGAATAGTATGCAGAGAGAGCTCAGGAGCAAGGGGATCATGGGGCAAGGGAATCCAGGTAGCTGTTGTGATTTAACTGTGAGTTTGATTAAATACCATGATTAGCTAGGAAAACAGCTAAACATTGTTGCTAACATGGGAACTGGAAAAGGGACAAAGGAATAGAAGGAAAAATGTAACAGTTGGTAAAGCTGGGTAAAAATAATACGGTAGTCTTAACTGAAAATATTTAAAGAAGTAATGTGTATAAAATTCAAATGGTGCAAAAAAAAAGTATGGTAAAATGAAATTTTTCTTCTATCTTAGACTCCAGCTAATTGACTTACTTCCCTAGAAGCAACCAATGAAACATTTCTTGTGTATTTTTTACTAGTATGGGGGATGGGAAGGACTTTGTGGAGATGGTAGCGTTCCTTTGTTTGGATGGGTATTTAAGATGTTTACAGTCTTGCTAATGCAAATAGTGATACAATGAATATCCCTATACATATATAAGTTTTGCACATGAGAGAATCTCTCTTTTTTTTTTTTTTTTTTTTTTTGAGACGGAGTTTCGCTCTTGTTGCCCAGGCTGGAGTGCAATGGCGCGATCTCGGCTCACCGCAACCTCCGCCTCCTGGGTTCAAGCAATTCTCCTGCCTCAGCCTCCCGAGTAGCTGGGACTACAGGCACGTGCCACCATGCCCAGCTAATTTTTGTATTTTTAGTAGAGACGG
>PVKV010021188.1:0-38112 GCA_004027835.1 Alouatta palliata | reverse complement strand
CCATCTTTGTGGATTTATCTATGTGTGGTCTTTGTGGTTGGTGATTTTCAGATGGGATCTCTCACTGGACGTCCAGTTTGTTGATGATGAAGTTATTTCTTTCTGTTTCTTAGTTTTCCTTCTAACAGTCTGGCCCCTCTGCTGTAGGACTGCTGAGGTCCACTCCCGGCCCTGCTTGCCTGGGGATCACCTGCAGCGGGCTCCACGCTTTCACTGGGAGCTGCAATCCTCAGCTGCTCCTAATCGGCCATCTTGGATCGTAATCTCTTTTTGCCTTTTTAATGTGGCAACTCAAAATGTAAAACTACACATGCAGCTCACATTATAGTGATTAGTGCTGGTCTACCCAGATGGAAAAGTTACTAATTAAACTACTTTCCTGATTGATTATTCTTATGTGACAAGGGCAGCAAATAATTTTAGGCTTCTTCATTCTTTTTTAAAAGTAAGAATAAAGTCTACTAAGGCAGGATTCTTGAACTCCGATGTACATACAAATCACCCGCAGACACTTCTTAAAAAGAGGATTCTGATTTGGTAGTTCTAGGGCAGGGCCTGGGAGTCTGCATTTCTAATAAGCTGCTGGTGTTGCTGATGATGCAGGTTCTGAACCACACTGTGAGTGGCAAGGGACCAAGGCACTCTAGGCTTTTATTTGATTCAGGTGTTGGCATATAAATATTTAATTAACCTAGGGAAAGCCAGTATTTTCCAACTTTCAATTGCTGCTAACAATGTTTGGTTATATTAGATAGTCCTAAGAATGTGATTTCCCCAAACTCACAATGTGAATTGCCACACTATTAATAAAAATGCTTTCAAAACTAAACAATCCTTTGTATTAAGATAATTTAAGAAGACACAGGATTATGCCAGCACTTTTCTGAAAACTCACATAGTATTTTAACCACTGTAGCTTTGCCTCAGGGGATATTGCAGAAAGTCAGCAGGACCTAAGATGGCCTCTGAATTCTGGCATTACGCATGCATTTTAGAAATGATAGTGGAGGAGGAGAAAAGACTGTCCTCCTCCTACATGCCTAGCATTTCATCTAAATATTTCTGCAGCTCAGAATGGTTTTTCTTAATGTAAAGAATGCCCTGTCTTCTTATCCATTTCTAGGTAATGACACACAGAAGTTAATGTAGGCCAGAAATGACGTCGTAAGATATGACAGGTAGCAACCACAGTTGGAGCAATAACAAGAGAGTTTTCTACACTGTCAAAAAGCAAACCAGATATGTCAAAACACTATTAAGGGGGTACAAGGGGAGAGCTCATGATGCATCCCAAGGAATGAGAAAATCTCCAGTGTTGTGCTGAAAATAATAATTTCCAAGAGGAAACCTTAATGGTAGGGAAATATTTTTATGGACTTAGTAATAATAATACCAGTATTACCTTTCAATATTGACTCCCTGTGAGGTAAAGGTTATTGTTTCCATTTTGTAAGAGGAAACAACAGATCAAATGAGAGCCAAGACGAATCCAGGACTTTACAACTACACCCAGTTCCATTTCCAATACCATTGCATGAACTTTTGGTAAGAAGCAAAGGAAACAAATTGGAGTCTGGGGTAGGGGGTCATATTAGTTCAGGTCCAGAGTCTGCTCTCAACAGAAGTTCATCTGCCATCTCTTCTTGTCCTAAACTATAACCAATTTCTTTGTAATACCTCTTCCCTCTTTTCACCCTTGAAAATATTTTCCCTTAAGAAAATATCTGGGCCAGGATTGGTGGCTCACACCTGTAATCCCAGCACTTAGGGAGGCCGAGGCAGGCAGATCACGAGGTCAGGAGAGGGAGACAATCCTGGCCAACATGGTAAAATCCTGTCTCTACTAAAAATACAAAAATTAGCTGGGCATGATGGTGTGTGCCTGTGGACTCAGCTACTCAAGAGGCTGAGGCACTTGAACCCAGGAGGTAGAGGTTGCAGTGAGACAAGATCATGCCACTGCGCTCCAACCTGGTGACAGAGTGAGACTCCATCTCAAAGAAACAAAAAATAAAAAAATTAAGAAAATGTCTGATAAGCACAATCATACTAAGTAGAAATGACTGCTAGGTCCAACAAAACATAATTGTTAAATCTCAGGTAGCAGCTAACAGGACCCAGCTGGGAAGGAAAATCAGCTGGTTAAGAAGGCTGACCATCGCACTGAAAATGTGTCATCTTAGGCAATGTAAGGCAAGCCCTATCCAATTCATTCAGACATCCAAGAAATTCTATCATGATCTACCAACAGAAAGATAAATCATTTTTACAGTAGTCATGAAAATAAATTTATAGAAAGATGATCCAAAAATGGAGTTGAGGTGAGATTATGCTGACCATTGTTTTTGCTTCTTTTGGCTGTTTTTTTGTCTTTTGTTTTCCAGAAGTGTTTATTAATTAACAATGCACCAAGAAAAACATATTTGCTGAAGATGGATGCCTGTTTCCTTCTGTATAGTGATATGCACATGATAAAAAGTTGACAAAAGTAGCTAGGGGTGGAAGAAGAGAATGGATATTACTGTGGAAACCCGGCAAGTGACAGAGATTTTTATTTAAATATTCAGTTCTTCAAGGCAGTTACAAATAAAGAAACATTAATTCAAATGATTTTTTTCTGTGACTATTAAAACAATATGCCAAGTCCAACAAAATATAATCCATAATTGATTAAGATTCTTATCTCCAGAGATAACTGCCTTTCTATTTCTAGATTTTGCTGGGCCCTTGGGTGTTATCACACTGGTCAGAAAGGGAGATCTGTTGATAAATTGAGCACTATCATTTGGCAATGAAAAAGCAGCAGATCATCCATCATATGAATCAATGAGGGAAATTCATTTAACATGGATGAGATTCCAAACCATGGCACTTGAATCCTTTTAACCAGGGTTAGTGTGGCTTTTTGATTTTGTGTGTTTGGAGAACACCTTTCCATCTCTATCCTAAAATGAAGTTCTGCTACTTGGAGCCCCTAAAATGCACAGAGAAGAGGCCACAGGTAAAATAGCCATTTGCATTAATTGCAGAAAGACAGAGTTGAAAGTAGTAAGAGATTAAGACAATATTATTAAGTTACTGAACCTTCTTCTCAAGGTGGAGTTGCTCTGTCAGTATCCAGAAAACAAGTTTCATTCTGGCAGTACAATTTCAATTTTTTTAAAAAAAAGTTCCTCCACAAATTCCTGATTATCCCCAGATGGAGTTGTTGCCTTTCATAGCAGTCATAGACAAAAATTATGCTCACTCACAAATTGATAACAACTTAAAATTCTGAAATCGCTTTCTCTCTTCTCCCTCAGAACTGTTCCTGTATACTAGGAGAATATACACCTTGAAAGTCAGCTGGCTACACATCAGTGTAAAAGGCACATAACACAAAAGAAAACTATACAGATTTATTATCCAAATTAAAGGCCCTTGTCATGGACATAAAAAAGAAAAACCAGAGTTGACCATAAATGAACATAGATGGGCAATTTGACTACAATATCAAGTTCTCTGACTCAACATAAAATTGTCTCCTGAGGAACATGCTGGGACATTATCATTTTAAATGAAGAGATGCTAATACAACCCTGGACACTCTTGCTTGCGAGACATATCATGCTGATCTGGCTTTAATATCAGAGATCTTTCCATCTCTAAGAAGTGAATGACCACTTCTTAGATACATTTTTTCCCCTAATCCCATAGAAATAGTTTGTCTTTAAATGAAAAACATCCCAGAATTGTTTCACCATTAATCTTTTCTCTGCTTCCACTTATGTAATAATTCTACTTTTTTTTTTTTTTTTTTTAGCAATTAATCTGTAGAATTTTCCACTGGAAAAGCTCAAAAACTATGTAAAAACTCAAGTAAAAAATGAAAAATTGAATTAGGTAATTTGTATGGATAGCAAGATAAGTATGTCTTAAAACAGTATTAAGTAAAGCGTGAAGAGAAAAAAATGAAAGAAGAAGGACAAGAAAGGAAGGGGGAAGAAGAAAAGGTAGTGGAGGAGGTGGGGGGAAGGATAAAGGAAGAAATGGTGTTGATGAATAAAAACAACAGCAACAAGAAACAGAATGATAGAGTTCAATATCCTTTTTATAAATTAAACACAAGCATGCACACACACAACACACACTGGCACTTCCTATTTTATAAGATGGCCAAATTTTTATTTATGTACCTGGCATATAGCATACATACAAACAAAGTTTGCTGAACGAATTAGTTTACATTATTCATTGAGGGCAAGAACATAAAAAAACAAATAGATGCAAGTCAAACAAGCAGACAAAGCAAACAACATGAGAATGGAAAAGGAAAAGTGTAATTTTTTTTAACAACCTTTAACTATTCTTTCTAAAATATCAATAATAAAAGTGCAAAAATACAAATTAAAATAATAGAGATACTGATAAATTAAAACAATGAAATAGATGCCCCATACATGCCTAGAATGGCAAAAGCTTGAAAAGTAGATAATATCAAACATGGATGAATTTGTGGAAAGATAGAACACTCAAACTACTCACAGAAGTTAAAATAGGTACAGCAGTTCTGGAAAACAATCCAGCAATATTTAATAAAATAAGTGTGCTTAAGCCCTACCAGCAATACCATTCCTGGGCAAATACTGCAGAGAAATTCTTTCCAGGTTGGTAAGGATCACATGACATATGCTCATTTTGACCACACTGTATTTGTGCTAGTAGAGTTGGAAGCTACCTAAGTGTTCATCATTAGGGAAATTGACAAGTAAAAGATGATATATATCTTCTATGAACACTATGCAGTAATTAGAAGCAATAAACTCATCTGAGACAGCAATTTGAATAGATCTTAAAAACAACATTAAGTGAAACAAGTAAGAAAGAAAATGAGATGTACAGCTCAATGCCCTTCATGTACATGTTTTAAAAGCACACATACAAAACAACGCTACATACTTTATAAGGGTGCAAATTGCAGGACATATGACCAGTGCACATGGGCAGCCTATGAGGTGGAGGGGAGGCTGGGAATCAGAATGAGAATTAGAGATAAAATAAAACTTTTCAAATCAGTAAATCAAATAACTATTACATCTATATCTATTTTTTCTAACTGGAGAAATTCAGGGGATTTGTAGTGTATAGCACATGACTCCTAATGGCCATTGACAGAACACTGAAGAGCAAACTCAGGACTCAGTCAACCAGATGGCTCATCTCTCAGCTCAACCCTGATGGCCAATTTACATATTGATGCCTTAGCCCACAATGTGATGATTATTTTGAGGTGGGGCCTTTGGGCAGTATTTAGGTTTAGATGAGGTCATAAGGATGTACCCTCATTATAGGATTAGTGCCCTTATGAGACAAGGAAGAGATACCAGATCTCTCGTTCTACCATGTGAGAACACACTGAGCAGCCAGGAAGAAAGACTTTGGGAACCAAATGGTCGCAGCACCATGATCTTAGACTTCTAGCCTCCAGTACTGTGAGAAGTCAATTCCTATTATTTAAGCCACTCAGTTTTTGGTATTTTGTTATAGTAGAACTAAGACGTGTGCCTTAAGATGTTTCCCATAAGATGTGTGGGTCAGGACCGCAGCAGTGGCTCATACCTGTAATCCCAGCAGTTTGGGAGGTCATTATGGGAGGATTGCTTGAGGCCAGGAATTCAAGACCAGCCTGGGCCACATAGCAAGACCACATCTCTACCAAAAATAAAATTAGCCAGGTACGGTGGTGTGCACCTGTAGTCCCAGTTATTCAGAAGGCTGATGCAGGAAGATCATTTAAGCCCAGGAGGATACAGTGAGCTATGATCACACCACTGTACTCTAGCCAGAGTAACAGAATGAGACCCTGTCTCAAAAAAAAATTTAATGTTTTAGAAAAGATCTTTAGGGGATGTGTATATGCTCATAATATAGGCCAGTAGGGAGTCTCTGCTAAGAAAGAAAACACTGAAAAAGGAAAGCACTGTGAAAAATAAAACTGATACAGCTTTTTATTTGTTAAGATTAAAGGCTACCAACATCTGGAATGTCTTACTTATGGGTAAATGCTTGCCAATAGCAGCCTAATAATTCCAGCTTATCCTGTAATTTAGAAATAAAACATGGAAATTATCAAAATTAACTGTTTCTTAAGTAAAAAATTCAAAACTTGTAAACATTATATGAAGGCAGTTTTTATTCATTGTTGATGCCATGAGCCATAAACAAGCCATATTCACTATGGTTTTGATCTCTAAGCCAAAGATGTTGTAACATTTGTAAATTTATGTATGGCCAAATCATGATATTTCTTATTTTTTTGTAGTAAATTCAACGGTGTGTGATATTTGTTAAATGAACAAAAGTTAATTGTTATACATTATAATCAAAGATTATAAAAATTAAAATTACACACTATAATATAACCATTAACTTACACTCATCTAACAAAGTATTTTAGAATTAATAAAATAACTTATGTGAAAATGAAGGAATAATTACAATAATCTCTAATAGATTCACAAGTATTTAATCCTGTGAAAAGGATAGATGGACCAGAAACAAAAGACAAGTTATAAAACACTAATATAGCATAAATAGTATAAATTTAGGGGTGACTTACTTATAGAAAGCTGAAGTATTATATCACCTATGAAATAAGAATGATAGTTTCATTATAGGAACTTTGAAAGAATTCAGTGAATTGGGTAACTAACCTATCCTCAGCATTCCAAGTGGACATCACTCTCTTCTAGTACTAGTTTCTTGGCATGCTCTCCTCCCTGCCTCCCTCCAGCTCTCATGTGTGCTACCACAGTCCTCAATAGATCTTATCTATCAATGCTACCAGTATCTCATATTCCCATCTCTCTAATGATCTCTATATCGCCAGTGCAGAGAAAGGCTTTCTGGAAGCATTATCTCTAAGCTGGAACTAGAAAGACAGAGAGCAAAATTGTAATGGTTTTTCACCATCACCTAGGAAATTCTGCTATGTTGTTTTCATTCCTCCTGGGGAGAGATGCAAAAAAGAATGATGTTTAAGGGATATATATATATATTTCTTGCTACTTGGAATTTTTAAAGGAACACTTGTAAATTGTCACTTAAGGTGGCTTTTGATTAAGACGATGGTCTCTAAACAGAGTATGTCAATTAGAAAAGACTGTCATTATCATGAGGAAATTGAGCCCATTGTCCCTCTGTTTTTGTCATTAAATGTGAATGACCATTTTAGTTCATCTTCAAGATCTGTTTGATTACTTAGGGGCAAATTTAGCATTGGGAAATTATTTGTGACAAATTGTTTTTGAATTAACATAATGAAGAGAAAACACATTTTTCATCTTTGTAAATGCATAACCAACAGACATTAATTTAATCCAACACATATTTGTTTAGCCCCTTCTCTGTGCCAGGCACTGTGGCCACAGCAGTAAGGGAACAAGAGGGATGTGGTCTCTGCCATCATGGGGCTCTCAGACTAGTGGGAAAATGTACTAGTTAACGAGATGAATGATTTTACATACATTATCCATTTAACCCTGCAAATAAACACTGGAGAAGATGTGAAGATGTTTTCATAGTCTATTTTTCAGATGTAAAAAATGAGAATCTGAAATATACATGTAACAGAAGTTCCTCTTCTCTTTCCTCCATCAAGTCTCCTAAGGTCAAGGTGAATCACTATGCCCCTGTCTTTCCCTTTTGTCTCCAACTCTCAATGAGACCACAGGAATAGGCTGGGAAAGGGGCTATGACTCCCAGGAGCAATTTACCTAAGGGCTCTGCACAGGGCCTACCAGAAAATTAAGAAGAAAAAAAGCTACCTTTTCCAAGGATATTTTTAATCCATAACAAATATTTAATTTTATATTGTACCATAAGAAAAAAAGTGGATTATACTGTCATCCTTTTTGATTTGCCTATGGATTCATTTCCTTCTCCCTGCAAAAAAACTACCAGAATTTTAATAGTGAGCCTGTTCTATTCTTTGAGAGGGTAGGGGTAGAAAACTTACCTTGCAGCTCCACAAATGGCACATTTCCCTACATTTACTCATTTGAACTTTGTACAGACCTTCCTGAAACCTTCAAGTCCCTTTCATTTCCATTTACCCTTGGTTAGATTTTTATTTTCTGTTTCCTTATAAGCTCTTCATTTCCAGCCCTATCATTTTTCCCCACAGCTTGCGATTCTTTGTTCTGTTACACACTTGTGACAACCAGAGACACTACTTTCTCCTGGCTGACAGCCACAGAATTTGCAACACTTTTTAGCAAAGGCTCTTGCAATTTCAACTCTTGTCATTTTCTTCACATCTGTGACTGATGTGGATAATTTGCTCCTGTGATTGGCTTATGACAATGTCTTCCAATTTTAACTTAGCCTATCTGCCTCCCCAAATGCTGCTAAGTTGCTTCCATAACCTGGGCAGTACTGCTGCCCTAACTGGAGAACTGACTTCCCAAGCTTTCAAGGCTTTTTAACCCAGCCAATATAGCTTGTTTCAGAACAGGTATTTTAAAGTTTCTCAAGCAATAAATCCTATGCATTTTATACAGTTGGTTACTATGAGCTAAATATTTAGTGTGAGAGATATCTGAGTTGGAGTTCTCATTCGGCAGCTAACTAGCTGTGAGACTATGGATGAGATTTTTTTTTTTTAACTCTTCAAGCTTTATTTTGTTGAGGTTTGTCCACCTGTACAAAAGGAAGAAGAATGGTTCATACTTTACGTTGCTGTGGGAATTGAGATAGTACTCATGCCTGGCACATAATAATTGTTCCATAAATGTCATCTAGTATTACTTAAAGATGCTAATTAATGTATAGTTCATTCAACAAGCATGAACAAGACCCATGCTGTAGCAATAGGAAAGAAAAAGGATGTAAGATCTACTGAGTACCCATTATATGCCTGGCAGTTTCATATATGAATTTTTTTTGTTATTGGATAAATAGTTCTTGTCTTTACAACATTTACAATGGCATGTACACTGTGAATTATGCTGAAAAATGGCTCTGGGACATGCTGTAATCATGAGGAATTCCACCAGAAGAATGGAGGAAATAAGACTGAGCCTTGTGGACCCTGCCTTACTCAGTATTTGTACCCCAACTCCAGGTGCAGAATCCCATTTGAAATAGGCACCCAGGGACTGCTATATTGACTAGAAAGATATGGTCTGTGCTATCCAGGACTCTTTAGTTACCAAGTGATATAAATCTAACTCAGACTGGCATTCAGCCAGCCAACGAATTGTTTGGCAGACAAAACTAAGAAGTTGTGCGTGGAGGCAGGACCAATCGTTAGACATGGCTGGATCCAGATGCTTCAATGATACTGGGAGAAATATGATGCTTGGCTCTGCTTTCCTCTGGGTTGGCTTCAATCTCACGTAGCCTTTCACTCTGAGCTGACAGCCTCATGGTTCAGCAGGCACTACTGAAAAATTGCTCTGGGAACAATCCAGGATTCAGTCTCACTGAACTAACTTGAGGCATGTGCTCACCCTTGAACTAGTCATCACACTGGCCAGGAAGACAGACTATGCCAACTGGCTAAGTGTGGGTCCCTTACTCGCCTTAAAATGGAGTCTAAAGTTTACCCTACCTGAAGTCCTGGATAGACTGTTAAGAAGGTATGGTTTCTCAAAAGGAAAATAAGGCTTCTGGCACCAGACCAGGGATCTTGGATATGGGCAAAAACAGGAGGACAAATGTACATTACCTGGCTAATTTATGAACCTTGAAGAATGGTAGGATTTAGATGAGCATAGATGGAATAAAACATTACCAAGCTTTATATGGAGAGAGTGAAAGAAAGTAATAATTACAGTAGCAACTAGGTATTTAGGAAAAAGGAAAAATCTCCAATTAAATTATCACTGTAAATGCAGTAAGAAAGTAATAATTGCTTAATGTGAATGTGGCAATGCATGAGTGATGGAGCATCAGAGATTTAGACTAGAAAGGTAGGTTAAATCCAGGGATAAAGGAATGTATATTTGGCTTGGAAGAAATATAGAGGTTATTCAAGTTTCTATTGCTATATGACAGACCACCAAAATGTAATGAGTTTCTTAAAGCAATGGCATTTGTTTTGCTCACCAGTTACAATTTGATCAGAACTTACTGGAGACAGCTCATTTCACCTCCTGTTGATGTCAGCAGCGGTACATTAAAGCCTGAGGCCTGGAATCACTGAATGCTCACTCACTTACGTGTCTGATTGTTGATACTAGCTCTTAAAACTGGGCTTTAGTCAGGACTAGACCTAGTACACATTCAGGTGGCTTCTATGCTTGCTTGACTTCCTCATATCGTGGTGTGGGGGTTCCAGTCTACGTCACCTTTTATGACTTGGTTCCAAGAGATTTGTTTTTGATACTGTACTGTAGTACTGATGTGTACTGACCACTAATTTGTCATCCCTTTAACTTTTCATTTTGCGTAAACTCTCTGCAGACACAAGGGTAGACACAGTTCTGCCTGAGAGACAGGACAAATACGAAAGTCAAAAACCAATGAAGAGAGGATTTACAAAGTTTTAGTAAAAAAATAGTAAATGATATTTGTGAGTAAGATGCTATGATCTGATAATAGAGAAAAATACAGGAAAATATTAAATGACACCTGATCCCTGTTTTCAAGTGCAGTATCTAGGAAGTTACAACATAATTGTAAGTGTTGAGGTTATTACTATTTATACATGCTAGTTAATTTAATGAAGAATGGATATTTTTGTCAAAATGAAAGACATCAAGTGACCAAGCTACAGATAACTGAAATATAAACATCATAGTCAGTAAATTTTGTTGTTGCCACTGTAATATTTTAAAATAAATTCTGTATATAATCCCATACATGCATATTAATACATACATTTAAATCTGTTTTTTTTAATAGAAATGAAGTCATTCTTTAAATAAGATTATTTTTAACTTGGGTTTCAGTGTCCCTTGGGTGATTTATAAGCCTTTGAAACCAATTTAAAAATCCTTATGAAGGTCTTTATCTAGGAAAAAGTCCACACCTCCAATTAAATTATCACCATAAATGCATTGTTAAATGTTTCACTTGTTAATTTTTGTTACATCGTAAGCATTTCCTACAGCATTTGTTGTTTTCAAACATGATTTTAAATAAATGCATAAGATCCCTCCAAATAGATGAACCATAATTTAATCTTTCTTCTATTATTGGATTTTTAGATTATTGACAGTTGTTTTTCCCTTATGAATTATAGTATAGCAAACATCCTTCCTCAACAATATTTTACTGTATCACAGTATCTAGGAGAAATCCTAAATATTACTATAAGATTATAAAGACCTGGTAAAAGAGTAGTTTCTCATTGCTGCTATAAAAACTACCACTATTCAGTAGCTCAAAACAACACAAATTTATAATTTTTCAGTCCTGAAGGTCAGAAGTCTAAATAGTCTCACTGGGCTAAAATCACAGTGTTGGCAGAACTGCATTGTTTCTGGGGGCTCCTGCTGATCATTTATTTTCTTATCTTTTCCACATGACCACTTTCCTCCATCTTCAAAGCCAGAAATGTAATGTCAATTTCTTCTCACACTGCCATCTCTCTGGTCTTCATTTCTATCAGTGTATCTCCTTCTCTGACTCTCTCTATGTTTCCTTCTTCCATTTTTAAGGACCATTGTGATAACATTAGGACCATTCAGATAACCTCTCTGTATCAAGATCCGTGAGTCAATTATATCTGCAAAGTTTATTTTGACATGAAAGGCAACATATGCATAGTTTCTTGGTTCTATGCTTATGAGGAAATGCACAATTCTTGGTTTTAAGAATAACTATATTAAAAGTGACTTCTAAAGTTATTTTTAAAAGGGTGACTGTTACATATTTAACCATTTCTGTCCTGATCATTAAGATATGAAATTATTTATAATAAATGATGTCATGATGATGGTGGAATAGAAGGTAAATCATTAACATCCACCTCCATTACAATAAGATTTCTATACCCATTCATAATCAGAAGTCTTTCTACAGTAGGCTCAGGATTCAGGTAGGAGTTTGTGAAGATGTGGTAGGTTCCAAGACCTTGGAGGGTTGTTTTGAGAATGCAGACCAAAACCCAGGTGAGTGATCCATTGAGCTTGCTCTCAGATTCAAGGCCAGAAATGGCCCAATCCTCCAAGGGGCTTGGCTAGAGCCCTGTTTGACCTTGAGCCTGCAACCAAAACTACTGTCTCTCAAGGGATTTAGAAGGAATCCAACACACTGGTGCCTTTGTGGAAAGGCTCCTTTACCTGCTTATATTGGTCTTGACCGTGAACCTAAAAGTTGCCCCATGGCTTTGTTCTAGCCTCCCATTATTGAGATCTCAGCTCAGAGCTGCTTGTAAAAGGACCTAGAAGGAGACTCACTTACATCTCTAAGCCCAGTAGTCTGAGCCTCTCTAATGGGCTCTCCAGTCTCCATCCACAGCAGATCCCAAGGATATACAGTCCCAACTATGGCCCTTTCTGCTGTGGTCAAGGAACCATCCCACATGCAAAGGGATGTGTTGGGAGATGAGCCAACCAGACTGGGCTCTCCAAGTTCCACGTCACAGCAAATCCCAAAGGGGCCCTCTCATCTCCAGCTCTTCCTGCTGCAGACAGGAAACTATCTTCTGTCTAATAGGTAAAACACACTTCTCTGAGCCAAAACTAGGCTCTCTAGCTTCTGTACCACAGAATATCCCAATGGGGCTCATCTCAGTTCTGGCCCTGCTTGTTGCACTCAAAGAACTACTCTGTTTATGCAGGGCCCTTTGGGTGACATGTGAATGTCTGGGCCACTGAGACAGACACACCAGCCTTCTACCCATAGAAGATCCCAAGGTGGCCCAGTATCAATTCCAATCCATCTCCATAAGGTTAGGGCCTCATCTCATCTGTGCAGAGACCTACTGAGAAGCCCACCTGTCTGAGCTTCCAGGACAGTCTTCTGGATTTAGGTACTAAGCCAGCATTCTCACATAGCCCTAGTACCCTTCTTGGGTCTTTACCAGGTCCATCTGGGCCAAAAAGTCACATCAACCTTGGAGTACTCACAAGACTTGTAGCAAGTTGGGGTTTAGAGCAGGCCCTACCCTCCCAATGCTGAAATGGCTACAGTAGTCATAGGCTCAGGGAACTCAGCAATTAGTCTGCTTAGATTCCTGGGATGGCTCTCTGAAGAAGGATAGGCACAAACAAAGCCAGTCTGTGAAGATTAAAATAAATACTCAATGTACGGACATTATTGAACATTCACAAGCATCAAGAATATTCAGAGAAATAGGATCTCATCAAATGGACAAATAAGGTGCCAAAGATGAACTCTAAATGAGTAGAGAAGTGTAATTTCTCAAAGTATTTGAAAAAAGCTGTTTTAAGGAAACTCATTAATTTTAAGAAAACAGAGAATTAACTCAGAAATTTATCAGAGAAATTTTAGGAGAGATTAAAATAATTTAAAAAATTAAAGAGAAATCCTACAGCTGAAAAATACAAGTCAATTGAAAAATGCAATAGAGAGCATTAAGAACATACTTGATCAAACAGAAGAATCAGTGAGTTCAAATGCAGACCATTTGAAAATACACAGGCAGAGGAGAATAAAGAAAAACAAGGAATATAGAAAGCTTATGGGATTTATGAAACAACATCAAAAGAGAAAATATTCAGATTGGAGCTAAAGAGGTAACTGAGAAAGACAAAGGGGTAGAAGAATATTCAAAGAAATAATAACAGAAAACTTTCCAAACCTAGAGAAAGAAACAAATACTCAGGTACAGGAAAGTCAAAGGTCACCAATCAACCCAATTAAGAATACCCTAAGAGGGCCGGGTGTAGTGGCTCACGCTTGTAATCCCAGCACTTAGGAAGGCCAAGATGGGTGGATCACCTGAGGTTGGGAGTTTGAGACCAGCCTGACCAACATGGAGAAACCCCCTATCTGCTAAAAATACAAAAAACTAGCCAGGTGTAGTGGGTGCATGACTGTAATCCCAGCTACTTGGGAGGGTGGGCAGGAGAATCACTTGAACCTAGGAGGCAGAGTTTGCAGTGAGCTGAGATAGTGCCATTGCACTCCATCCTGGGTAACAAGAGTAAAACTCCATCTCAAAAAAAATAATAATATGAAAGAATATGCTGAATAACTTAAGACATATTGTAATAAAACTCTCAAATGTCAAAGACAGGCCAAGCATGGTGGCTCATGCCTATAATCCCAGCACCTCAAGAGGCCAAGGCAAGTGGATCACCTGAGGTCAGGAGTTCAAGACCAGCCTGGTCAACATAGTGAAATCCCATCTCCACTAAAAATACAAAAAATTGGCCAGGCATGGTGGTGAATATCTGTAATCCCAGCTACTCAGGAGGCTAAGGCAGGAGAATCACTCGAACCTGGGAGGCAGAGGTTGCGGTGAGTGGAGATTGCACCATTGCACTATAGCCTGGGCAACAAGAGCAAGACTGCATCTCAAAAAAAAAAAAAAAAAAAAAAAAAAAAAAAAAAAAAAAAAAAAAAAAAAAAAAAAAAAAAAAAAAAAAAAGAAAAGAAAAAAGTGAAAGAGAGAATCCTGAAAATAGAGAAAAAAAAGCAAAAGCATATAAGGGAGATCCAATATGCCTGACACCAGAATTCTCAGTAGAAATATTACAGGCTAGGAGGGAGTGAGATGATATGGTTAGAGAAATGAACAAACAAACAACAACAAAAAAAAACCCTAGCAACCAAGAGTACAGTACTCAGCAAAACTATCCTTTGGAAAAGAAAGAAAGACAAAGACTGTCCCAGACAAACAAAAGATGAGAAAATCTATTGCTACCAAACCTTTCCTACAAGAAATGCTAAAGGACATTGTTCAAACTGAAAAAAAAAGACACTATCATAGTTGTTAAAAGAAAAAGACACACCATAGTTGTTACACTAATATTGTAATTGTGATGTGTGAACCACTTATTTTTACTAAGACTACTAAAAGGCAAAACTATTAAAAATAACTGCAACAATATGTTAAGAGATGAGCAATAGAAAAAGTGTATATTGTGATATCAACAATTCAGAATGTGGGAGGAGAAGGTACTTAATGTACACAGGATTTTTTTGTTTGCTTGTTTCTTTCCTATTTTGCCATCAAAATTAAGTTGGTAACCATTTTAAATAACTTGTTATAACAATAGTATGTTTTTAGTAAGCCTCATGGTAATCACAAAAGAAAAACTTATAATATTAATAGAAACACTAAAAATAAAAAAAAACAATGAATTAAAACACATTACCAGAAAAAAATCACTTAACCAAAGGAAGACAGTAAGAAAAGTTACAAAATAAATAAAAATTAAGGAACAAAATAACACCAGTAAGTTCTTACCTATCAATAATAATACTGAATATAAAGAAATTAAATTTTCCAATTAAAAGACATAGATTAGGTCAATGGATAAAAAACAAGACCCAACTATATGCTGCCTACAAGAAACTCACTTCACATACAAAGGCAGCCATAGACTAAAAGTGAAGGAATGGAAAAAGATATTTCATGCAAATGGAAAGCAAAAAAGAGCCAGAGTAGCTATACTTATATCAGATAAAATAGACTTTAAGTGAAAAACTGTACAAAGAAACAAATACAGTCTTTATATAATGATAAAGTAGTCCATTCAGCAAGATATAACAATGGTAAATACATATACACCCAACATCAGAGCATTTAAATGTATGAAGCAAATATTAACAGAACTAAAGGGAGAGACAGACCCCAATATAATAACGGAAGGGGACTTCAACACCTCACTTTTGGCAATAGACAGATCATCCAGGCAGAAAATAAACAAAGAAATATTTCAGTTAAACTGTACTCTAGACCAAATGGGCTTAACAAACTTTTACAGAACATTTCACCCAACTGCTGCAGAATACATATACTTTTCATCAGCACATGGAATGTTCTCCAGGAAAGACCATATGTTAGGCCTCAAAACAAATCTTAACTAATTTATAAAAGTCAAAATCATATCAAGTATCTTTTCTGAGCACATGGAATTAAACTAGAAATCAATAACAAGAAGAACATTGGAAACTGGATAAAACATGGGTTCAACAACATGCTCCTGGAATGACCAATGTGTCAAGGAAGAAATTATGGAAATCAAACACTTCTTGAAACAAAGGAAAATAAAACACAATATATCAGAGCCTATGGGATACAGCAAAAGCCATACTCAGTGGGAAGTTTATAGCAATAAATGCCTACACCAAAAAATTAGAAAGATTTCAAATAACCTAACAATGCAATGTACGTCAAGAAACTCGAAAAGCAAGCTGAAGTCAAACACAAAATTATTAGAAGGAAAATAAATAATAAAATTTAGAGCAGAAATAAATGTAATGAGAGTAGAAAGTAAAAATCTGTACTACCATGCTATTGCAGCACTATTCACAACAGCAAAGGTATGGAATCAACCTAAATGTACATCAATGAATAAATAAAGAAATGTAGTGTATATACACAATGGAATATTATTCAGCCATAAAAAAGAATTAAATCCTGTCATTTGCAGCAACATGTGTAAGGTCACTGTGTTCAGTGAAATAATCAGGCACAGGAAGATAAATGTTGCATGTTCTCATTCATATGTGGGAGTTAAAAGATTGAATTTTGTGAAAGTAGAGAGTAGAATGGTGGCTACCAGAGGCTGGGAAGAAAAGGGGGAAGGGGAATGAAAAGAAGATGGTTAAGGTGTACAAAAATACAGTTGGATAAAATGAACTGTATTTGGATAGCACAGTAATAAAATTATAGTTAATAATTTATTATATATTTCAAAATAACTGGAAGATAAATATTACAATGTTGCCAACACAAAATAAAAGTTCAAGATAATAGATATTTTGATTATCTTGATTGTACTATATACAATCATTGCATATTGTATATAAGTATCAAAATATCACATGTACCTTCAAAATATGTACAACTATTATATATCAATAAAATTTTATAATTATTTTATTAAATTAAACTGAAATGGGGAAATTAATGTACTGCTACTTCTGTGAAAAAGATGAAAATGAATGGGTTGTCCAAAATTTTGACCTTAATTGCCTATTGCTTCACCTTCTCAACTGAATGATCAGTTGTAAAGAAAATAAATGTGTAGAATGTTGGGAAAAGTTCATTGTGTCTACATTATTTTATGTTGCCCTTAGCTCCAGGAAACAGAATCAACTACGATTCATATTGTATAAGTCTCTTAATATTAAATGAAAAAGAATAAGTTACTTGCTTTCTTCTTAATTCACTCAGTTTTCTTTTCTTCATCAATGCTTATTTCTTCAGTGTATTATCTGGCCATTCTTTAATTCATGCAAACTTTCTCAAATATTTTTTTATCCAAATGGAAATGATAATGAAAATGGTCTTAGGCAACTATTACCATCAACAACTTTTGCTGAATTCTAAGAAAATAATTTATTCATTAAAGATTTATAACTAATTCAGAATTTCAGACTAGTCAATAGCTAAGTTAATAAAAATATGGATTCCGTGTCAAATTGTTCCAAATTTGATTTCATATTTGATTCCAGATGATTCTGATTCCATGTAAATTCACCTAGGAGTTTCTAAAAATACCAATGTCTGTACATACCCCATAGCATTGAAAACACAGCTTTCTTTTTAGGTAAATGTTTATCAATTGGAGATAATTTTGTCCCCTATGGAAGTCCATTTGGTATTATCTGAAGACGTTTTTTATTATCACTATGGGGAATAGGGGGAGGGGTGTGCTCCTAGCATCTAGTAGGTAAGGGTCAGGGATGCTACTAACCATCTTACATTGCATGAGATTACCACCAATATCAAAAATTACAGACTCAAATTATCAGTGGTACTAATTGAGAAATTCTGCCTTTCATGATTCTAATATGCAACCAGAATTCAAAACCACTGCTCTGGGTATATAAAATTCAATAATTCTTCATTGTCTTCTTCACTGTGACCAAAACCAAGACTAAAGATCAAGAAAGGAAAAGTGAGATGAATGGATAAATGATGTTAACGTTTAGAATTTTTTTCCTTTCATGTTTTATAGTTGGGGTTAATCAATCTCTTATCACTGAGCCTTGAAGATTAACAATAATATCAGTCATAATTGGATCTATGTACCAAGTGATAGCTACACACAATCTCATTTAATCCTTACAATTACCATGTGAAATATGTATTACCCCCATTTTATAACTGAGTGAGATATAGGGTACCTATATTTAATTCTGCTGCCCCAGAAAAACCTTCTACCTACTAAGTGGTTGATACCTGTCATACACAGCTTGCCTGTCCAGTTTTGCCCCAAACTAGCAGTCTGCTAATCTATCACCTTCTTCCTACACTACCTGCAGGCTCCCTGACCAGGGGTCTTTCTCCAGAGTCCTGCTGTCCTCTGCACCCACTCAAAGAGGTAGGAAACCCAGAATCAGGCCAGGGGGATACTCCATGGAAGCCTGCATTCATTTCTCAGTGATGAGGTAACAAATACCACTAACTGAGTGGCTTGAATAGCAGAAATTTATTGTCTCACTGTTCTAGAGGCCAGAAGTCTGAGAGCAAGATAGCAGGTAAATGCTCTCTCAGAAGGCACTAGAATAAGGTCTGTTTTAGGCCTCTCTCCTAGCTTCTGGCAGCTCCTTGGCTTATGGCAAAATAACTTCCTTCTGTTTCTATGCAGAATTCTCCCTGTATATCATTATGTCCCATTTTCCCTTTTCATAAGGACACCAGTTATATTAAATTAGAAGCCTACTCTACCCCAGGATGACTTCATCTTAGCTAATGACATCTGCAACAACCCTATTTCCAAATAAGGTCACATTCTGAGGCACTGGAGGTTCGGACTTCAACATATGAATTTTGAGGGACACAGTTCAACCCCTAGCAGAGCCCCAGAACAGATAACCCTCAATGCTATTCAGCTCATTCAACACAGGTGAGTGCTAAAGACTGAATGTTTGTGTCCCTCAAAATTCATATGTTGAAATATAATCCCCAATGTGACGTCTTTGGAAAGGAAATAGGTCATAAGGCACAGCCCTCATGAATGGTATCAGTGTCTTTATAAAATGGGCTCCAGAGAGTTCTCTTGCCCCTTTCTGCCATGTGAGGATGCTGAAAGAAGATGGTCATCCATGAACCAAGACACAGACCCCAGCAGATACCAAAGCTGCCAGGTCCTTCGTCTTCGACTTCCCAGCCTCTGAAACCATGAGAAATAAATTTCTGTTGTTAATAAGCTACCCAGTCTATGGTATTCTCTTATAGCATTTTGAATGAACTAAGATACCCAAAATCCAGTCTCTCCACTTTCACACATAACATTCTAGAAACTCTCCCCGTCAGTCCTCTGGTCTGACTCCTGCACAATTCATTCTATTTACCACTCCCCACTCCCTGCATTCATTTGCCTACTTACCAACCAACACGAGTGACCAAGAGAAAGTGTCTGGTATCAATTTAACATGTCATTTGTTACAGTACATTTCTCCACTTTAGCCTGTTTATTAATTCAAGAACAACTTTGTGTAATTCGTAATTCAGGTTTATTTCAGTTAAGTTCAATTTCCCTTTTTTTTTTTTCCGACAGAGACTTGCTGTGTCACCAGGCTGGAGTACAGTGGCGTGATCTCGGCTCACTGCAACTTCAGCCTCCCAGGTTCAAGCAATTCTTCTGCCTCCGCCTCCTGAGTACCTGGGACTGCAGACCCGAGCCACCACACCCAGCTAATTTTTGTATTTTTAGCAGAGACAGGCTTTCACCATGTTGGCCAGGATCGTCTCTATCTCTTGACCTCGTGATCCGCCCACCTCAGCCTCCCAAAGTGCTGGGATTACAGGCATGAGCCACTGTACCCGGCCTAATTTGCTCTCAACAGACTTTGATAATTTGCCATCTTTTTTTTTTTTTTTTTTTTTTTTTTGAGACAGAGTCTCACTCTGTCACCCAGGCTGGAGTGCAGTGGCATGGTCTCGGCTCACTGCAACCTCTGCCTACTGGGTTCAAGTGATTCTCCTGCCTCAGCCTCCCAAGTAGCTGGGACTACAGGTGCCCACCACCATACCCGGTTAATTTTTTTGTGTTTTTAGTAGACACGGGGTTTCACCATGTTGATCAGGCTGGTCTCAGACTCCAGACCTCATATGAACCGCCTGCCTCGGCCTCCCAAAGTGTTGGGATTACAGGCGTGAGCCACTGCTCCCTGCCCAGGTTTTCTTTTTTTTTTTTTTCTTTTTTCTTTTTTCTTTTTGAGACGGAGTTTCGCTCTTGTTACCCAGGCTGGAGTGCAATGGCGTGATCTCGGCTCACCGCAACCTCCGCCTCCTGGGTTCAAGCAATTCTCCTGCCTCAGCCTCCCGAGTAGCTGGGACTACAGGCACGTGCCACCATGCCCAGCTAATGGGGTTTCACCACATTGACCAGGATGGTCTCGATCTCTTGACCTCGTGATCCACCCGCCTCGGCCTCCCAAAGTACTGGGATTACAGGCGTGAGCCACCGCACCCGGCCCAGGTTTTCTTTTTAAAGCTTGTGGTCATAAGAGATTTCTCAGCCAGATTGTGAGTCACATTTGCCCTTCAAAACTCCCTCACACTGGCTTTCTATTCTCATCACAGGTTACTCACTGCCCCTTGACTCTTATGTTCCTTCAGAATAATAAAATATAATTCCAAGGACTATTCTAGGAGAAAATTAAACACAATACTGTAGTTACAGACTCTGTATAATTTGGGTACCTGTCAGGGAAGATAACACTTAATTTACTGCGCCACTATACTTATCAAAATTCCATCTGAGAGATATATCATTTATGGAGAATTAGCCAAAGGATATTCAGTCTATCCATTCTGCCTATTTGCTAAAAACCATAAAATCTGCCCTTACATTAAGCTAAATTATCAGAAAGCTCTGTACCTGCCTGCATCATAGTGGCCTTACCAATGTACATTTGTTTCCAGAATACCATTTTCATGATGATATCAGCCCACGTTGAAAAACACAGTAAGTGACAGACCTACAAAAACCTACAACTACTTTGCTGTAAGGATGCTGCTGAGGATTTTGCTTGGTATTTTACAGTGTCCTCTGTAAGACGACCCAGAGGAGAAATCTTTCTAGTGGCAGGAATAGCTTTGCTTTTTCTGAGCAAGTGGTTTGTTTTGTTTTATGAACATTCTAAGACATTAAGCCAATCATGTTTTGCTTTAGTGCTGGATCCTGGAGAGCTGGGAGTTGTGTGTGCTGCGTCTCTGGTGAATATGTACATGTACATGAACATGTCCATGAATTATAGCTTCCTAATATTCCTTAACCTTATTGGTCTCATTGTCTTATTTATTTTTTATTTTTTGACATTTTTTTCTTTTTAACTTTTAGGTTTAGGGGTACATATGCAGACTGTTATATAGGTAAATTGTGTGTCATGGGGGTTTGGTGTACAGATTATTTCATTACCCAGGTAATAAGCATAATACCCAGTAGGTAGTTTCTTTACCTTCCTCTCACCCTCCATCTTCAAGTAGACCCTGGTGTCTATTGTTCCCTTATTTGTGTCCATGTACACTCAATGTTTAGTTCTCACTTATAAGAACATGCAGTATTTGGTTTTCTCTTTCTGCATTAGTTCATTTAGGATAATGACCTCCAACTCCACTGATGTTGCTGAAAAGAACATGATCTCATTCTTTGTATGATTCTGTAGTATTCCATGTTGTATATGTACCACATTTTCTTTATCCATTCTACCATTGATTGGCATTTAGGTTGACTCCATGTCTTTGCTATAGTGAATAGAACTGTAAGAAACATGCTCATGCACTGCTTTCCACAGGGGCTGAACTAACTTACATTTCCACCAACAGTGTATAAACATTCCCTCTTCTCCACAGCCTCACCAGCATCTGATATTTTTTGATATTTTAATCATATCTATTCTGACTGGTATGAGATGGTATCTCATTGTGGTTTTCATACACATTTATGTGATGATTAATGATGTTAAGGGTTTTTTCATATACTTTTTGGTCATTTGTATGTCTTCTTTTGAGAAGTGTCTGTTCATGTATTTTGCCCACTTTTTAATGGATTTTTTTTTTTTTTTTTTTTTGAGACGGAATTTCGCTCTTGTTACCCAGGCCGGAGTGCAATGGCACGATCTCGGCTCACCGCAACCTCCGCCTCCTGGGTTCAAGCAATTCTCCTGCCTCAGCCTCCCGAGTAGCTGGGACTACAGGCATGTGACACCATGACCAGCTAATTTTTGTATTTTTAGTAGAGACAGGTTTTCACCATGTTGACCAGGATGGTCTCGATCTCTTGACCTCGTGATCCACCCACCTTGACCTCCCAAAGTGCTGGGATTACAGGTGTGAGCCACCGCGCCCGGCCTTAATGGATTTTTTAAATTTTTGCTTGTTGAATTAAGTTCCTTATAAATGCTATATATTAGCCTTTTCTTGGATGCATAGTTTGTGAATATTTTCTCCCATTCTATAGGTTATTTATTCTGCTTATAGTTTCTTTTGCTGTGCAGAAGCTCTTAAATTTAGTACCATTCATCAATTTTTGTTTTTGTTGCAATTGTTTTCAGTGTCTTCATCAAGAAATCTTCACCTATGTCCAGAATAGTATTATCTAGGTTGTCTTCCAAGTTTTCAAAGCTTTAGGACTTACATTGAAGCCATTAATCCATCTTGAATTAATTTTTGCCTATGGTATAAGAAAGGGGCTCAGTTTTAATCTTCTGTATATAGCTAACCAGTTATCCCAGCACTATTTATCAAATAGGGATTCCTTTCCCTGTTGCTTGTTTTTGTCTACTTTGTCAAAGATCAGATGGTTGTAAATGGGCAGCTCTATTTCTGGGATCTCTCTTCTTTTCCATTGGTCTATGTGTCTGTTTTGTACCAGTGCCATGTTGTTTTGGTTACTATAGCCTTGTGGTATAGTTTGAAGTTGGGTAACAGAATGCCTCCAGCTTTGTTATTTTTGCTTAGGATTACTTTGGCTATTCAAGTTCTTTTTTGTTTCATATGAATTTTGAAATAGTTTTTTTCTAATTCTGTGAAGAATCTCATTGGTAATTTGACAGGAATATCATTGGATCTGTAAATTGCTTTGGGCAGTATAGTCATTTTGACAATATTAATTTTTCTTATCCATGACCATGGAATGTTTGTTCATTTGTTTGTGTCATCTCTGATATCTTTCAGCAGTATTTTGTAATTCTCATTGCAGAGTTCTTTTACTTCCCTGATTAGCTGTAATTCGAGGTATTTTATTCTTTTTGTGGCTATTGTGAATGAGATTGAGTTTCTGATTTGGCTCTCAGCTTGGACATTGTTGGTGTGTAGAAATACTTCAGATTTCTGTATATTGATTTTGTATCCTGAGATTTGCTGAACCTATTTATTAGATCTAGGAGCTTTTTGAGAGACATTATGGGGTTTCCTTGGTATAGAATGATATCATCTGCAAACAGAGATAGTTTGATTTTCTCTCTTCCTATTTGGATGTGTTTCATTTCTTTCTCCTGCTTGATTGCTCTGGCTAGAATTTCCAGTACTATGTTGAAGAGGAGTAGTGAGACTGGACATCCATGTCTTGTTTCAGTTCTCCAGAGGAATCCTTCCAACTTTTGCTCATTCAGTATGATGTTGGCACTGAATTTGTCATAGGTGGCTCTTATTATTTCAAGGTATGTTTCTTTGATGCCTAGTTTGTTGAGGGTTTTTTAAATGAATGGATGTTAAATTTTATTGAAAGCTTTTTCTGCGCTTATTGAAATAGTCATATGGTTTTTGTTTTTAGTTCTGTTCATGTGACAAATTACATTGGATGATTTGCATATGTTGAAATAACTTTGCATCCCAGGGATAAAGCCTATATGATTGTGGTGAATTTACTTTTTAATATGCTGTTTGATTTGGTTTACTGGCATTTTGTTGAAGATTTTGCATCAATGTTCATCAAAAATATTGGCCTGAAGCTTTCCTTTTTTGTTGTAACTCTGCCAGGTTTTGGTATCAGAATGATGCTGACTTCCTAGAATGAGTTGGGGAGGAGTCCCACCTCCTCACTTTTTTGGAATAGTTTCAGTAGCGATGGCACCAGCTGTTCTTTATGAATCTGGTAGAATTTGTCTATAAATATGGTCCTGGGTTTTTCCTAGTTGGTAGGCTTTTTATTACTGATTCAATTTTGGAATTCATTACTGGTCTGTTCAGGGACTCTATTTATTCATGGTTTAATCTTGGGAGGTTGTATGTTTCCAGGAATTTATCCATTTCTTCTATGTTTTCCAGTGTGTTTGCCTAGAGGTGTTCATAGTAGTCTCTGAGGGGCTTTTGTATTTCTGTGAGATTGGTGGTAATGTCCTTATTTGTCATTTCTGATTGTGTGTGTTTGTATCTTTCCTTTTTTTTCTTTATTAGTCTAGCTAGCAGTCTACCAATCTTTTTTATTCTTTCAAAGAGCAAACTCCTGGATTCATTGATCTTTTGTATGTCTTTTTACATCTCAATTTCTTTCAGTTTAGTTCTGATTTTGATTATTTCTCATTTCTGCTAGATTTGAAGTTGTTCACTCTTGTTTTTCTAGTTTCTCTAGGTGTGATGTTAGGTTGTTAATTTGAAATCTTCCTTACTTTTTGAGGTGAGTGTTTAGTGCTACAAACTTTCCTTTTAACACTGCTTTAGCTGTGTCCCAGAGATTCTGGTTGTTGTACCATTTTTCTCATTAGTTTCAAGGAATTTCTTGATTTCTGTGTTAATTTTATTATTTGTTCAAAAGTCATTCAAGAGCAGGTTGTTTAATTTCCATGTAATTGTAGAGTTTTGAATGATCTTAGTGTTAATGTCTGGTTTTAGTGTGCTGTGGTCTGAGAGTGTGATTAGTATAATAGTTGTTTTGAATTCGCTGACAATTATTTTATGGCTGATTGTGTGATCAACTTTAGAGTATATACCATGTGCCGATGAGAAGAATGATGAGAAGAAAATGAAAATAAAAAAAATTATTCTTTTGTTTGTCAGTGGAGAGTTCTGTAGATGTTAGGTCCCTTTTGTCAAATGTCAAGTTCAGGTTCCAAATATCTTTGTTAGTTTTCTCCCTTGATGATCTGTCAAATACTGTCAGGAGGATGTCGAAATCTCCCACCATTATTACGGGGTTATCTAAGCTTCTATGTAGGACTCTAAGAACTAAGAACTTGTTTTATAAATATGGGCACCCCTGTATTGGGTGCATATATATTTAAGTTTCTTAGGTCTTGTTGAATTGAACCTTTTACCATTATGCAATGCCCTTCTTTGTCTTTTTTGATTGTTGTTGGTTTAAAGTCTATTTTGTCTGAAATTAGAGCTTTTTTTCTGTTTTCTGCTTGCTTGGTAGACTTTATTCCATCCCTTTAATTTTTTCAAATAAAATTTTTGTGGGTGCAAAGGAGGTGTGTATCTTTGTGAGGTACAGGAGATGTTTTGATACAGGTATGCAATATGAAGTAAGCACATCATGGAGAATGGGGTATCCATCCCCTCAAGCATTTATCCTTTGAGTTACAAACAATCCAATTACATTTTTAAGTTACTTTAAAATGCACAATTAAGTTATTATTGACTGTAGTCATCCTGTTGTGCTATCAAATAGTAAGTCTTATTCATTCTTTCTATTTTTTGTACCCATTAGCCATCCCCATGTCCTCCCTAGGCCCCCACTCTTGTTCCCACCCTGCAATAAATCTCCTTGTATTCTCTATGTCTATGAGTTCAATGGATTTGATTTTTAGATTCCACAAATTAGTAAGAGCATGCAATGTTTATCTTTTTGTGCCTGGCTTACTTCACTTAACATAACGACCTCCAGTTCCATCCATATTGTTGCAAATGATTGGATCTTATTTTTAATGGCTGAATAGTACTCCATTATGTATATGTATCAAATATTTTTATTCCACTCATCTGTTGATGAACACTTAGGTTCCTTTCAAACCTTAGCTATTGTAAACAGTGCTGCAACAAACATAGAAGTGCAGCTATCTCTTTGATATACTGATTACTTTTCTTTTGAGTATATAGCTATCAGTGTTCCATCCCTTTAATTTGATACCATCAAGTGAGATGACACCATCAAGTGAGATGGGCCTCCTGAAGACAGCATACAGCTGTGTTTTGCTTCTTTATCTAACTTGCCACTCTGTGTCTTTTAATTGGGGGCATTTAGACCATTTACTTTCAAGGTTAATATTGATATGTGCAGATTTGATCTTTTCATCATGTTGTTAGCTAGTTATTATGCAGAGTCAATTGTGTAGTTACTTTATAATGTCAATGGACCATGAACTTGTGTGTTTCGTGGTGGCCAATAATATTATTATTCAGCACTCTCCCAATCATCTTCATTACTAATCCGTATTCTGAAACGTTTGTCTGTCACCTCAGCCATTTCAGCCTGATTGAGAGCTATCAGCTTGACAGGGAACTAGTGCTGTCATTTGGAGGTAAGAAGGCTCGGTGGCTTTTTGAGTTGACAGAGTTGTTGCACTGGTCTTTTCTTGTTTGTGTGGGCTGATGCTCCATCAGTCTTTAAAGTTGCTATCTTTTGGATGAGGTATTTTTGCTTCTCTCTTAGTTGATGTCCTTGGGGCTTTAATTGTGATATAAGGGAGAGGGGGTGTTCAGTGGTCTGGTTTCATTTCTGGAAGATTTTAGGGAGTCAAGGCTCAGGTCAACACTCCTAGGCTTCATGCTCCGATTCTGGTTGGTTGGAACCAGGCCCTTGGCTTTGTCTTCTAGCCCACTGAGATTAGAAACCTGCTGTGCTGGAGGAGCTTATACACTCCAAACCCACTGGTCACAACACTCTGATGGGTGCCAGCCAAAGTGCTTCAACAGGTCCGTGGCAGCAGGATCTGTGATCATTCATGCATTTCAGCAACTACAGCAGCATGGTGGGGTGCATGCACGTCTGCTGAGGAAAGGCAATAGCAGGAGCAGAGTGGCAGCATTCTCACATGCACTTGCACCAGCAGTGGCAGTGATGTGGCAGGGGCGTGACATTGGTGGGACATGGGGTTGCCAGCGTCTGTGCATATGTTCGCACTGGTGTCATTGTCTCATTTAACTTTTCCAATTTAAAATGTATTATATTTTTTATTTTTTAAAGCTTCCTTAAAATGTTTTTAAAGTAAAGTGGGGAAGTAAACTGAACACACAAATGCAAGCAGCTATTTAAAACGGGGCTCAGCTTCTAGTTGCTTCTCTCACATATTTCCTCATCCCCCTCTGAGTATGGAAGAATTTCATTTGGCTTAACGGAAGACAAGAATAACTGATAGTAGCCAACTTCAACATCAGCTCTCTCCAACCACAGAGATCTTGTGAAGTAAGAAATCTCTGAAAACCTTGACTATTCTCAGGCCACTCAAAGGAGATGGCTAAATCAAAGACAAATGTGAGTACCCTCATATTCAAAGCTTCAGGAGCTTCAAGTAATAGTTACTGTGTGTTCTGATGACTAAATTTAAAAGCAAATTACATCACATTGCCTCTTGACAATCTAGTATCCATTATTTGTGGTTCATAAGTAAACTAATCTCTTTGCTGTTTCTTTCTCCAAAACATGATATTTACTCCAGAAGCCTCCACTCAGCTAGATGCTGCCATACTACATGGCTAATTGCCTCCTTAAAGTGTCAATTTAGACACACATATTTTTCAACACTAATTTTACCTCTCATAAACAGAGGATGCTACTTTCTTTTTTTATATCAAACATATGGTTTCTTATTGTGTGAAAATACTGGAGTTGTTCTGTGTCCTACAGACTTACTCTAGGAAAGTTAAACAGTTGTTTTTTATCCATGTGAGTCTTCTATTACAAGTAGCAGTGATTTTTTTCAATATTTAAACAACAGTATTAAAAGAATGGTTAACAGCTGTGTGCAAAATCAGTACATACTTAGGTTTAAGGTCCTGACAAAATCTAATCAGCATCAAATTGCATTTTGTCATACTCATACAAAATTTTAGGGCTTTGCATTTCTTTAAATAGTTCTGAAATTCAGAAATAATCCCCAGAGAGACTGGCATAATAAGGCTGTCTACCAACCACAGATTTTCTGGCAAGCAATGAAAGTCACAAAGGGTAACACTATTGTTTTTCTCCAGCCTTCTCACCTCCAAATAAACAATCTGACCGTTCAGAAGCAAAAAAAAAGTATCCAGGGCACTAAGTTCATGACAGGGTTATTCTGAAGTTTGAGCATATTCCCAAGGCAGAAATGCCCTGATTTTGACCCAGAATTAAATATTGGGCCTTGGTAACCTTACAGGATAGACCTCCTTCAGTCACTCTGGAATAAGGTCATACCAGTGTTTCTGTCAACAAAGCAAGTTAACAGATAAGCTTAGGAGCTCACGATGAAACAAAATATAATTCAACATGTGAATTTCTTATTTCTATCAGTAAAGAGTCTAGGACCCAATGGTATGTTCATAAATATTTAACAAACAGTTCTCTGGGAGAATTATTCAAAAGGAAGCTCTGATTTACATCATTTGCCTATTTCCACACTGTGAACACTAAGTACTTTCACCATGGCTAATTTCAAGCTACCAACATGATCTCACTGAATGTGAAGATGGAAAGAGATATGCACAATTAGCTCTCACCTATACCAACCTCCAGTACAGCTGTGCTGGGACCTACCCCACATAATGGACACAGAACTTTTACTTACCCATCCTGCTTAGTAGAGCCCCTCCTTTTTTTTCTTTTTATTTATTTATTTATTTATTTATTTATTTTTTGCTTTCCTTAGATACAGACTACATGCTGTCTCATTCTACCTGCTTCATCTTGCCTCAAATAATCAAGGAATTTTTTTTTCTTGTTTCCAGTAGGGTTACAATCAACCAAATTCTTACTTCCTACAAGAGTACTTCTGCTGGTCCACATCGAATTCTGCAATCATTACCTTCTTGGGAAGACTTCCCTACTTTTGTGATACCCTTAGTCACTTCTTTATCCTGGATGCATTTCCTAGTCTCATAGCCGCCAACCCGGAGGAATAGGCAAGAAGTGTTTCAGGGGAGGATGGACCTGATCCCTCTAAAGGGTGCTTACAGGCATATAACCCTCATGAAAAGCTGGGAAGCCATCAAGTCCCATTTGCCCAATGTTACCACTTTTTGCCTCTCTCCCAAACACTGTCCAGCTCCCACTTCCTCTTAATGGTGGGAAATTCAGGGAGGAGAAAAGATCATATCTTCACTGAGCTACATGATATTTTTTATTCCACCAGCTTCTTAATATAGCTCTGTTACAATATGCATATTCCTAAAACTACACCAGCATTAAACACTCCAGTTTAAAATAGGATATATAGTCTCATGTCTGAATCTTCAGGCTTTCTTTCCCAGATTCAGTTCTCCATAATATAATTTAATTTCTAAGCTTTTGAAACATTTCAATTCTGTTCATGTTTATAGTTAATTTTAAAGGTAGTTTTTTCTTTTCCTAGCAATAATTTTTCACTCTAAAGTAACATTGAGATTCCAGTACTTGGAAGTACACAATACAACCTGCTTCCATTGCTTCCTCTAAACTACTAGACCAAAGACCTGACATAATCAGGAAGACGGTTTGGATCCTCCCCACAAATCTTCCATATGGAGTTTCTATATCCAGAAGCTATTCAACTTTCTTTAATGTTCTATGAGTTATAAATAAGTAACCAAATAATATATCACCTAAACTGGGACACTGTTGAAAGTGAAAGAAGGCACTGAAGATAAATAAATAACTAATCCACAGTAGGGATATTTTGAGACTGCCCTAGGAAACATATGGTCTCCTTAATTATAATTTTCTTGCCATGGGCTACCTTTACTTGTTTTCTCATGCAGAAAATTCCTGCTAGAATAAGCCTGATGAGTTCACACAGTAAAACAGATTCTTGGCTCTCTGGTTGAAACTTCTATTTTTTAACTTGCACTCCCTCAGGAACTCTAATACCATACTCCTGTCTCCACACACGCTTTTGTTGGTTGTTCATGCCATAGTACAACAGTCTCGCCATCTGTCTCTGACTTTTCTGTTTCTGCTGTCCCCCTGAGTGCCAATTCCACCCCAGAAGCATGTTGCAAAAGCACAGAAATGTTGGTGACTATAGTCTTTAGTTGCATTGTAGAAGAGCCCAGGATTGTAGCCCTTGCTGAAAAAGGCCATATAAAAATGAAATTTACATTCACTGGAATGAGAAAGACTGCAGAAGAAGCATTTTTGTTAACTATGACCTGGAGTTTAGTTTAGGAAATGTTAGGAAATGACAGACACGTAGAAGATACATCTAGCCTGGAGATACAAGTTTAGAAGTCACCAACACATAAAAGGTTTTTAAAGTCTTAAAAACATAGGACAATATATAACATTTGTTAAGCACTCAAAAATTAATTAATGTAATTCATCACATCAACAGATTAAAGAATAAATATCATGATCATATCAACAGGTGCAAAAAAGAGCATTTGACAAAATCACTCATGGTAAAACTCTTAGCAAACTAGGAATAGAGCAGAACACCTTGACCTTGATCAAGAACATAACCCTCCCAAAAGCCCCCTCCCCCACCTAACATCATACTCTATGGTAAAACAAACACCAATTTCCCTTTAATTTCAGGAATAAAGCAATGATGCCCCTTCTCACCACTCCTATTCAATGTATTAGAAAACCTAGCTAATGCAATAAGACAAGACAAGACAAGAAAAGTACACAGATTGGTAAGGAAGAAATAAAACTGTCTTTGTTCACAGATGGCATGATTGTCTATTAAGGAAATTCCAAAGAATCAACAACAACAAAAAGAAATTTTGGAATGAATAAGTGGCTATAACAAGGTTGCAGGCTAAAAAGTTAATATACAAAGACACCATAATGATGTTTTAGTCAATAAAAGACTGCATATATGTCAGTAGTACCATACAATTATAGTGGAGTTGAAAAGTACCTATTGCCTAGGATTTATTTACTATGTTTTATATTGTTATTTTAGTGTGTACTCCTTCTTCTTATATAAGAAAAGCTACCTGCAAAGACAGCTTAAAGCATGTCCTTCAGGAAGTATTCCAAAAGAAGGTATCGTTATCATAGGAGATGATAGCTCCATGCCTGTTATTGGGCCTAAAGGCCTTCCAGTGGGACAAGATGTGGAGGCAGAAGAGAGTGATATTGATCATCCTGACCTGGTGTAGGCTTAATCTAAGATATGTGTTTGTGTCTTGGGTTTTTTTTTTTAATTTATATAACTTTATGGGGTACATATAAAAAATTTTTACATATATATAATACGTAGTGATAAAGTCAGGTATTTAGGATGCCCATATCCTGAGTACAATAATACATTTTGTTAACTCTTGTCTCTTTATTCTGCTATCAAACATTGACTTTGTTAGTTCCATCTAATTGTATGTTTGTACCCTTTAACCCACTTGTCTTCATTCTTCTCCTGCCCTCTACTCACCCTGTTCAGTCTCTGTAATCTATCTTTCCACTATCTACATTCATATGATCAAACTTCTTAGCTCCAACATATAAGTCAGAACACATAATACTGATTTCAATTTCCATCTATGTTGCTGCAAATGAAAGGATTTCATTTTTTATGGCCTAATACATATACACACTACATTTTCTTTATCCGTTCATCCATTGATGCACACTTAGGTTGAATCTATATCTTGGCTCTTATGAAAAGTACTTTGATAAACATGCAAGTGTAGGATATTTTGATTTCTTTTCTTTGAGGTAGATACTTAGTAGTGGACTTAATGGATTGAATTATAGTTTTTTGTTTGTTTGAGAAATGGCCACACTATTTTCCATGGTGGCTATACTAACTTACATTCCCATAACAGTTATAAGAGTTCCCTTTTTTCCACATCCTCACCAAGATCTACTTTTTTTCTTTTTTGGTCTTTTTAATAACAGCCATTCTGAAAGGGGTAAAATAATATCTCATTATGGTTTTGATTTGAATGTCCATGATGATTAGTGATGTTGAGTATTTTACATATACCTGTTGGCCATTGTCTGTTATCATTTAAGAAGTGTCTATTCATGTCCTTTGACTACTGTTTAATGTGATTATGTTTATTTCTTGTTGTTTGAGTTTCTTGTATATCCTAGATATTAATTAGTCTCTTATTAGATGAATAGTTTGCAAATATTTTCTCCCATTCAACAGGTTGCCTCTTTTCTCTGTTGATGATTTGCTTTGCACAAGCTTTTTAGTTTAATTAAGCTCCATTTGTCTATTTTTGTTTTTGCTGCCTTTGCTTTTGAGGTCTTATTCATAAGTTCTTTGCCTAACCCAATATCCAGGAGAGTTTTCCCTAGGATTTCTTTTGGTATTATAGTTTTGGGTCTTATGATTAAGCTCCTCAGCCTAGTTTGGGTAGTGTTTTGTATATGATAAGAGACAGAAATCCAGTTTCAGTATTCTGCATGTGGCTATCCAATTTTCCCAGCACTGTCTATGGAAGAGGGCAACTTTCCTTAATGTAAATTGTTGTTGGTTTTGACAAAGATTGGTTGTGGTAAATATGTGGCCTTATTTCTGGATTCTCTATATGTTCCATTAGTCTATGTCATTTTTTTATATTTATATCATGCTGTTTTGGTTACTACAGCCTTGTAATATATTTAAAGTCAGGTAATATGATACTTTCAGCTTTGTGTTTTTTTTTCTTGCTTAGGATTCCTTTGACTATTTGAGCTCTTTTTTGGTTTCATGTGAATTTCATAATTTTTAAATAATTCTGTGAAGAATGATGTTGGTATTTTGATAGAGATTGCTTTGAATCTATAGATTGCTTTGCACAATATGGTTATTTTAATGATGTTAATTCTTTCGATCCATGAGCATGTGATGTTTTTTCATTTGTTTGTATCATCTTCAATTTCTTTTGTCAATGTTTTGTAATTTTCCTAGTAGAGATCTTTCACCTCCTTGGTTAAATTTATTCCAAGATGTTTTATTTTCTTCCGTAGCTATTATAAATGGGGCTGCATTCTTGATTTATTTCTCTGCTAGGTTATTATTGGTATATAAAAATTCTACTGATTTTTGCAGCTGATTTTCTATCCTGCAACATTACTGAATTTCTCAGATCTAAGAGTTTTTTGGTGAAGTTTTTAGGGCTTATCAGGTATAAGATCATATCATAAGCAAAGAGGAACAATTTGAATTTCTCTTTTTCTATTTAGAGGTCTTTTATTTCTTTCTTTTGTGTGACTGTTCTGGTCAGAACTTTCAGTACTATGTTCTAGTCAGTGAACTGGAAGAGGCAGACCCTCCTCAGTCTGGGTTGGCATCATCTAATCAGCTGCCAGAGCTGCTACAATAAAGTAGGCAGAAGAAGACGGAAAGTACAGACTTACTGAGTTTTCCATACTTCATCTTTCTTTCCATGCTGGATGCTTCCTGCTTTCAAACATTAGACTCCAAGTTCTTCAGCTTTTGGACTCTTGTACTTACACCAGTGATTTGCCAGGGACCCTTGGGGCTTTGGCCACATACTAAAGGCTGCACTGTCAGCTTCCTGACTTTTGAAATTTGGATACTTGGACTGATTTCCTTGCTCCTCAGCTTGCAGCCTATTGGGGGATTTCACCTTGTGATCAAGTGAGTCAATACTCCTTAATAAACTCCCCTTCATATATACATCTTACCCTATTAGTTCTGTTCCTTTAGAAAACCCTAATATAGATTTCAGAGTGGTGGAAGTGGTGAAAGTGGTCATCTTTATCTTGTTCCAGTTCTTAGAGGAAAGGCTTTCAATTTTTCACCATTTAGAATTATGTTAGCTATGAGTTTATCATATATGCTGTTGATGTGATGTATCACATTTACTGACTTGTGTATGTTGAACCATCCTTGCATTCCCAGTGTAAAGACAAATTGATTGTGGTGTATTACCTTTTTGATGTGCTGTTAGACCATTTGCTTGTATTCTGTTGAAAATTTTTGTGTGATGTGTATCAGGGATATGAACTGTTGTTTTCTTTTTTGTTGTGTCTTGGTCTGGTTTTGGTATCAGAGTGATGCTGGTCTTGTTGAATGACTTAGGGAGAGTTCCCCTCTCTTGAATTTTTTGTAATATTTTCAGAAGGATTTGTATTAGCTCTGTACATTTGATAGAATTCAGCTCTGAACTTATCCTGTCCTGGGCTTTTCTCTGTTGGGAGTCATTTTATTACTGATTCAATTTCACTACTCATTATTTCCCTGTACAGGTTTTCTATTTCTTCCTGATTCAATCTTGGTAGGTGGTATGCTTCCAGGCATTTATCCATTTCCTCCTATGTTTTCCAGTTTATCAGGATATTGTTGTTCATAATAGTCTCTGATAATCTTTTGTATTCCGTGGTATCAATTGTAATGTCTTCTTTTTCACCTCTGATTTTATTTGAATCTCTTCACTTCTTTCCTTGCTTAGTCTATATAGCAGTTTTTCAATATTGTTTATCTTTTCAAATTACCAACTCTTAGTTTCATTGACTTTTTTATATTATTTTTCATCTATTTTGTTGAGTTCTGTTTTGATCTTTATTATTTTCTTTCTTCTGCAAATTTTGAGTGTGGTTTTTCTTGCTTTTCTAGTTCCTTGAGGTACATTGTTAGGTTGTTAATTTGTAATCTATTTTTTGATGTAGGCATTTATTGCTATAAACTTCCCTATTAACACTACTTTTGTTGCATCCCACAGGGTTTGATATGTTGTGTTTCCATATTAATTTGTTTCACAAATTTTTTTGATTTCCATCTTAATTTCTTCATTGACCTAATGTTATTCAGGAATATGTTGTTTAATTTCCATGTATTTATGTAGTTTTCAAAGTTGCTGTTGGTATTGATTTCTAGTTTTATTCCATTGTGGTCTGAGAAGACACTTAATATGATTTCAATATTCTAAATGTTGTTGAGACTTGTTTTATGGTTAACATATGGTGTATATCCTGAAAATGTGCCATGTGCGGTTGTAAAAAAAAAAAGTAATTCTGCAGTTGTTGTATCGAATGTTCTGTAGATATCTGTTAGATCTCTTTGATATCAAGTTAGGTTTAAATCCAATGTGGTTTTGTTGTTGTTGTTGTTGATTTTCTTCCTAGATGATCTGCCTAATGCTGACAGTGGGGTGTTGAAGTCCCCCACTATTATTTTATTGCAGTCTCTCTCTCTTTAAATCTAATAATATTTACTTTATAAATCTTTGTGCTTCAGTATTGAGTGCATATAAATTTTGAATTGTTACATCTTTCTGCTGGATTGACTCCTTTATCATTATATAATGACCTCTTTCTTTTTTTATTGTTCTTGCTTTGAGGTGTTTTTATCTAATATAACTGCTCATGTGCACTTTCGGTTTCCATTGGAATAGTTCTCCACCTCTTTTCCTTCTGTCACATATGTCTAGTAAGATGTTTCATGTAAGCATCTTGTAGTTGGATTATGTTTTTCTATCCATTCAGCCATGCTATCTTTTAGGTAGAGAATTTAACCTAGGTTCAAGGTTATTTTTGATATGTGAGGCTTTGTTCCTGTCATATTGTTCATTATTTGTTTCTTTTTTTCTTCTCTTGTTGTCTGTCACTGTGGTTTTGTGGATTTGGGTAATGGTACTGTTTAAGTCCATTCTCTTCATCTTTTGTGTGATTGCTTTACCAATGAGTTTTATACTTTCATGTGTTTTCATGATGGTAAATATTGTCCTTTTGCTTCAGGTTTATAACTCCCTTGAGCATTTCTTGTAGCACTGGTCTAGCGGTAATAGATTTCTTTGACATTTACTTGTCTGAGAAAGGCTTTATTGCTACTAATTATAAAAAATAATATTGTTAGATATAGTATTCTTGGGTTTGCCTGTTTCAGCACTTTGAATATGTTACCCCCATCCTCTTTTGGCTTATTAGGCTCCACTAAGAAATCCACTGTTAGTCTGATGGTATTTCCTTTATAGATGACTAGAAGCTTTTCTCTTACTCTTTTTATGATTAATTCTTTATCTTTGACTTTAGACAGTGTATTAGCCCATCTCATGCTACTATAAAGAACTACCTGAGACTGCATAATTTATAAAGGAAAGAAATTTAATTGATTTACAGTTTTCTAGGGCAAGAGAAGCCTCAGGAAACTTACAATCATAACATAAGGGGAAGAAAACACATCCTTCTTCACAAGGTGGTAGGAGAGAGAGCAGTGCCAAGCAAAGGGGAAAAGGCCTTTATAAAACCATCAGGTATTGTGAGAACTCACTATCACAAGAACAGCATGGGGATAACTGCCCCCATGATTCATTTACCTCCCACTGGGTCCCTTATGCTGACAGTGTGGAGGTTATGGAAACTAAAATTCAAGATGAGATTTGGGTGAGGACACAGCTGAACAATATCATTCCACCTCTGACCCCTCCCAAATTACACGTTCTCACATTTCAAAACACAAGCATGCCTTTCCAAAAGTCCCCCAAAGTCTTAGTTAATTCCAGCATTAACCTAAAAGTCTAAGCCCAAAGTCTCATCTGAAAAAAGGCAAAACCCTTCCACCTATGAGTCTTTAAAATCAAAAGCAAGTTAGTTACTTCCTAAATACAACAAGGGTACAAGCGTTGAGTAAATACACCCATTCCAAATGGAAGAAATTGGCCAAAAACAAAGGGATTACAGGGCTCATGCATGTCTGAAATTCAGTGGTGTAGTCATTAAACCTTAATGTTCCAAAATGATCTCCTTTGACTCCATGTCTCACTGATGCAACTGTGAAGGTGTACTGCTGTGGCTTCACAGAGTACAGATCTCTCCCAGCTGCTTTCACAGGCTGGCTTTGAGTGTCTGTGGCTTTTCTAGGCAAACAGTACAAGCTGTTGGTGGATCTACCATTCTGGGGTCTGGGGTACAGTGGCCCTCTTCTCACAGCTCCTCTAGATAGTGCTCTAGTGGGGACTCTGTGTGGGGGCTCCAATGCCACATTGCCTTTTTGCACTGCCCTAGCAGAGGTTCTCCATGAGGGTTCTGCCCCTCAGCCGACTTCTTCCTGGATATCCAGGGATTTCCATACATCCTCTGAAATCTAGGTGGAGGTTCCCAAACCTCAATTCCTGTCTTCTGCACAGCCACAGGCCCCATACTATGTGGAAACTGCCAAGGTTTGGGGCTTTCACCCTCTGAATCAATGGCCTGAGCTGTACCTTGGCCCCTTTTAGCCATGGATGGAGCAGCTGGGATGCAGGAAACCAAGTCTGGAGGCTGCACACAGCAGGGGGTTCCCTAGACCCAGTCCACAAAACCACATTTGCCTCCTAGGCCTCTGGACCTGTGGTGGCAGAAGCTGCCATGAAGGTCTCTGATAAGCGTTGGAGGTGTTTTCCTCATTGCCTTAGCGATTGGCATTTGGCTCCTCACTACTTATGCAAATTTCTCCAGCTGGCTTGAATTTCTCCCCAGAATATGAGTTTTTCTTTTCTAATGTGTCACCAGGCTGCAGATTTTCCAAATGTTTATTCTCTGTCATTTCTTGAACATTACCACTTAGAAATTTCTTCTGCCATGTACCCTAAATCATCTCTCTCAAGCTCAAAGATCCACAGATTTCTAGGACAGGGTCAAAATGTGCTCATCTCTTTGCTAAAGCATAGCAAGAGTCACCTTTGCTACAGTTCCCAAGAAGTTCCTCATCTCTATCTGAGATCACCTCAGCCTGGACTTCATTGTCTATATCACTCTCAGTATTTTGGTCAAAACCGTTAAACAAGTCTCTAGGAAGTTCCAAACTTTACCACATCTTCCTGTCTTCTCCTGAGCCCTCCAAACTCCTTCAACCTTTGCCTATTACCCAGTTCCAAAGTTGCTTCCACATTTTGGGGTACCTTTATAGCAGAATCACACTCTCTGTGGTATCAATTTACTGTATTAGTTCATTCTCATGCTGCTGTAAAGAACTACTCAAGACTGAGTAATTTATAAAGGAAAAAGGTTTAATTAACTCACAGTTCTCCAAGGCTGAGGAGGC
>PVKV010021187.1:0-38105 GCA_004027835.1 Alouatta palliata | reverse complement strand
GTGGCTTGAGTTGCCTTGCCTTGCCTAACAATGGTGCTCATGGTGTCTTATTCTTCCTTGTCTTGTCTTGTCTTGTCTTGCCTTACCATGGTGCACATGGTTTCTTGCCTTGCCTTGCCTTGCCTTGCCTTTCCATGGTGTCCATGGTGGCTTGAGTTGCCTTGCCTTGCCTAACAATGGTGCTCATGGTGTCTTATTCCTCCTTGTCTTGTTTTGCCTTACCATGGTGCCCATGGTTTCTTGCCTTGCCTTGCCTTGCCTTCCCATGATGTCCATGGTGACTTTAGTTTCCTTGCCTTGCCTAACAATGGTGCTCATGGTGTCTTATTCCTCCTTGTCTTGTCTTGCCTTACCATGGTGCCCATTGTATCTTGCCTTTCCTTACCTTGTCATTGCTTGCCTTAGCATGGTGACAGTACTGCCTTGCCATTCCTAGCCTTGCTTTACGTTTCCATGGTGACCATGGTTCCTGGCCTTCTGTTGCCTTGACTTACCATGGTGCCCATGGTGCCCTGTCTCAACTTGTTTTGGCTTGACATGCTGAGGTGCACTTGGTGTCTTTCCTTTTATTGCCTTTCCTTGCTTGGACTTGCCTTATAATAATGAATGTGGAGCCTTGTCTTGCCTTGCCTTGCATTACTATGATGCCATGCCTTACCTTGCTTGGCCTTACCTTAGCATGGTGTCCATGCTGCTTGTCTTGAATTATTCTGCCTTGCCTTACCATGGTGCCCATGTATAATTGCCTTGACTTACCTTACCATGGTACTTGGTCTTACCTTGCTTTGCCTTATTATGGTGCCCATTGTACTGCTGCTTCCTTTGTCATGCTTTGCCTTGCCATGGTGCCTGTGGTGCCTTGCTTTGCCTTGCCTTTCCTTGTCTTACCATGATACCCATTGCACCTAGCCCTGACTTGCCGTGTTTTGCTTTGCCTTGCCATGGTGCCTGTGGTGCCTTGCTTTGCATTGTCTTACCATGATACTCATTGCACCTAGACTTGACTTGCCTTGTTTTGCCTTGTCTAACCGTGGTGCCCTTGGAGACTTGTCTTGCCTTGTCTTTTCTTGCCTTAGCATAATGCCCATGGTGGTTTGCCTTGCCTCACTTTACCATGGTGCCCATCATGCCTCGCCTTTGTCTTACTATGGTGCCCATGGTGCCATGCCTTTCCTTGCCTTGCCTTACCATTATGCCCATTGTGTTTTAGCTTGCCTTGCTATACCATGCCTTAGCATGGTGTCTATGTTGTCTTGCCTTGCCTTGCCTTACCATGGCACCCATTTTTCCTTGTCATGTCTTGCCTTGCCTTAACATTGTACCCTTTGTGCCTTGCCTTCCCTTGTTCTGCCATATTATGTTGCGCATGGTGCATTGCCTTGTCTTGTCTTTTCTTGTCTTTCCATGGTGCCCATGGTAACTTGCCTTGCCTTGCCTTGTTCCCCGTGGTTTCCTGCCTTGCCTTACCTTACCATAGAGCCCAGGGTGCCTTTCCTTGTCTTGCTTTTCCTTTGCTTACCTGTCTTGCCTTGCCTTTCCTATCCATGGTGCCTTGCCTTGTCTTGCCTTGCCTTACTATCTTGCCCATGGATACTTGTCTTGCCTTGACTTGCCTATCCATGGTGACTTGCCATGTCTCACTATGGTGCACATGGTAATTTTCCTTGCCTTGCTTTACCATGGTGCCCATGGTGTCGTGCCTTGCTTTGCCTTGTCTTGCCATACCATGGTGAACGTGGTGCCATGCTTTGCTTTCCCTTGTTTTGCCTTGCCTAATCATGATGCCCATTGTGACTTGCCTTGACTTGCCTTATTTTGCCCTGCCTTTCCGTGGTGACCATGGAGACTGGCATTCTCTTGCCTTGCCTAACTATAGGGCCTCACATTGCCTTGTCATACCTTCATGCACATGGTGCATTGTCTTCACTTTCCTTGCCTTGCCTTACCATGGTAACAATGGAGCTTTGTCTTGCCTTGTCTTGACTTATTGTCGTGCCTTACCTTTCTTTTCCTTGCCTTACCATGGTGCACACCATGCCTTGCATTGCTTTACCATGGTGTCCAAGTTGCTTTGTCTTGCCTTACCTAACCACATTGCCCATATTGCCTTTCGTTGCCTTACTCTGGTGCCCATGGTATCTTGTCTAGGCTTGCCTTGCCTTACCTTACCATTGTGCCCTTTTTGCCTTGCCTTGTCTTGCCTTGCCTTGCTTGTCATGGTGTGCATGGTGCCATGTCCTATCTTGCCTTGCCTCATCCTCTTGCCCGTGGTGCCTTGCATTACCTTTCCTTAACATGTTTCCTATGTTGACTTGCCTTAACTTGAATTGCATTACCATTGTGCCCATGGTAGCTTGCCTTCCAATGTCTAACTTTGCCATACCTTACCTTAGCATGGTGTCCATGATACCTTGCCTTGCCTTACCTAACCATTGCACCCACAGATCATTGCCTTGACTTGCCTTCCCTTGTCTTACAATCATGCCATGGTGTCTTTATTTGCCTTGTGTTACCGTGATTCCCATGGTGCCTTTCCTTACCAATTCTTGCCCTACCATAGTGCCCATGGTGCTGTGTGTTACATTCTCTTGCCTTTCTTTTCCTTACATTAGTGTACATAGTGCCTTGACTGGCCATGCCTTACCATGGGCCAATGGTGCTTGCTTTGCCTTGTTTAGCCTTGTCTTGGCTTACCATGGTACCCATTGTGCATTCCTTTGCCTTGAATTTCCATGCCTTGCCTCACGGTGGTTCCCAGGATGCCTTCTCTTGCCTTGAATTGCCTTTCATTACCTTGGTGCCCATGTTGCCTTGCCTTGCCTTATCAAGGTGTTTTGTTGCCTTTCTTTGCCTTACCTGACCTTACTATGGTGCCTATGGTCCCTTGCCTTGACTTGCCCTGCCTTTTCTTCCCATGGTGCCCATGATGACTTTTCTTGTCCTACATTGCCTTACCTTACCATGGTATCAATGGTGCCTTATCTAGTCTTCAGTTTCTTGCCTTACCATGGAGTCCATAATGACTTGCCTTCCTTATCTTTTCTTACCATGGTGACAATGTTGTCTTATCTTGCCTTCCCTTACCATGGTGCCAATGGTGCCTTACATTGTGTTACCTTGTCTTACCATGGTGCATATCGTGCCTCACCTTGACTTGCCTTCCTAAAGTGTCCATGTTGCCTTGCCTTGCCCTGTCTTACCTTGGAGGTCAAGATGCCTTACATTTCCATGAATTGTCTTGACTTTTCTTACAATAGTGTCCATGGTGCCTTGCATTACCTTGTCTTCCCTTAACATGGTGCCATGATGCTTTGCCTTTCCATAGTGCCTATGATGTTTTTCCTAGCCTTGCCTTACCATGGTGCCTTGCATTGCCTAGCCTTACCAGCCTTACCATTGTCCCCATGATGCCTTGTCTGCCCTTCCTTGTGCTGCCTTATTATGCTGCCCATGGTCTCTTTCCTTGCCCTTATTTGTGTTGTCTTGCCATGATATATATGGTTCATTGCTGTGCCGTGAATTGCCTTGACATATCTTACCATTCCTTGCTACCCATGGTGCCATCCTGGTCTTATCTTGCCCACTTTTGCCTAGCCTTAACATGATGTTATTGGTGCCTTGCTTTGCCTTGCTTGCCTTACCTTGGTGCCCATGGTGCCTTGCTTTGCCCTAACATGGTGCCAATGATGCCTTGCTTTGCTTTACCATGGTGCTGTGCATTGTCATGCCTTGCCTTACCATGGTGACCATTATCTGTTGCCTTGCCATGCCTTATCATGATGTCCATGGTGACTTGCCATGCCTTGTCTTACCATGGTAGCAAAGGTGTCTAGCCTTTTTTTGTCATTTCTTGCCTTTCTTTTCCATGGTGACCATGGAAAATTGCCTTACCTTGCCTTGACTTTTCTTCCCTTACGGTGATGCCCACGGTACCATGCCTTACCTTGTCTTTCCACATTATAGTGCCCATGGTGTTTTGCCTTGCATTATTTTTCCTTACCATGGTGCCAATAGTGTCTTGCCTTACCTTGCTCTGCCTTGCCTTGCCATGATGTCCATGGGGCCTAACTTTGCCTTGCTTAGCTTTCCCTTATGGTACCATAGTGCCCATAGTCCATTGCTTTCCTTTCCTTGCCTTACCATGCTGCCCATGGTGCCTTGCCTTACCTTGCGGTGCCTTACCATATTGCCCATGGTGACTTGGCTTTCCTTTCTTTACCATGGTGCCTATGGTGACTTGTGTTGCATTGCCTTCCTTATCATGATGCCCATGATGCTTTGACTTGCAGTGCCTTGCCATTTCCTGCATTACCATGGTGACCATGGTACCTTTCCTTCCCTTACCTTATCATAATGCCCATGGTACCTTTCCTTGCCTTCCCTGGTCTTCTCTTGCCTTGCCTTACTTTGGCTTGCCTTGCCGTGCCTTGCTTTACCTTGAGCCACATGTTGCATTCCTTTTCCTTGCAATGAATTTCCTTACCATCGTGCGCATGTTGCCTTTCTTGCCTTGCCTTAACATAGTTCCCATGATGCCTTATCTAGCATACCTTGCCTTACCTTGCCTTACCATTGTGTCCTTGGTGCCTTGCCTTACCACAGTGCCCATGGTGCTTAACATTGCCTTGTCATGCCTTATCTTACTATAGTGCCAATTGATCTTTGCCTGGAATTCCCTTGCCTGGCGTTTTTGTGGTATACATGGTTCCTTTCCTAGCCGTGCCTTACCATGGTGACCATTTTGCCTTGCCTTGCCTTGTCTTGCCCTACATGCTGCTTATACAGTAGCACCTTGAATTTCTTTTGATCCTTGCCTTACCATGGTGCCCCTGGTGCCTTGCTTTACCTTGCCTTGCAATGTCTTACCATGGGACCTAGGTAACCTGCCTTTCCTTGTCTTGCCTTGTCTTTCCTTACTATGGTGCCCATGGTGCATTGCCTTGCCTTGCCTTCCCTTGTCTTCCCTTACCCTAATACCCATCATATATTGCCTTGCCTTACGTTTCCTTGCCTTCTCATAACATAGGGATCATGGTACCTTGCTTTGCCTTTATATGGTGTCCATGGTGCCTTGCTTTGCCTTGAATTGCCTGGCCTGACCCTGGTCCCCATAATACCTTGTTCTGCATTGCCTTGCCTTACCATGGTGACCATAGTGCCTTGCCTTGCCTTAACTTGCCTTGCTGTGGTGTCAACATTGACTTACCTTGCCTTGCCTTGTCTTGCCTTATCATAGTTCCCATGGTGCGTTTCCTTGCCTTACCTTGCCTTACCATGTTTTCCACTGTGCCCTGTAATGCCTTGCCTTGCCTTCCATTGTGGCCATGGCACCTTGCTTTGCCTTGCCTTACCATGGTGTCCATGGTGTTTTGCCTTGTATTTCCTTGCCTTATGATGGTGCCCATGGTGCTTTGAACAGCATTGCCTTACCTTTATTTGCTTTACCATGGAGCCCATAGTGCCTTACATTGCTTTGCTTTACAATGGTGCCCATAGTGCCTTGTCTTGCCTTCTAATATTGCAGTGCCTTGCCTTATGTTAGCTAGCCATGTCATAAATTGCTTGACATTGCTGTCCAAGGTGAATTGCCCTGGTTACATTGCTTGTTTTAACCATCATACCAATGTTGCCTTCACTGTTTAGTTTTGCCTTACCATGGTGCCCATGATGCCTTATCTTCCATTGCCTTATGTTGCCTTACCATGGTGCCTATAATGCATTGATTTGCCTTGCCTCACCATGGTGCCCATGATGTCTTACCTTGCCTTACACTGTCATCAGTGGTACCTTGCCATGCCTTGAATTACCATGGTGCCCATGGTGTCTTGCTTTGCCTTGCCTTACATTGCCTTGCCTTGTCTTACCATGTTACCTCTGGCGTTTTGCTTTGCCTTCCCTTGCATTACCATGGTACCCATGGTGCACTGCCTTGCCTTGTCTTGCTTTACTACGATGTCCATGGTGCATTGCCTTTCCTTGCTTTGCCTTACAATGGTGGCAAAAGTGGCTTGCCCTTTCTTACCGTGATGACCACAGAGAATTTTTGTGCTTTGCTTTGGCTTGTCTTCCCTTAAAATCGTGCCCAATATACATTGCCTTGTCTTGCCTCACCATAGTGCCTATGGTGCCGTGCATGGCCTTGAATTGCCTTACAATAGTACCCATGGTGCTTTGTTTTGCCTAACCTTGCCAGCCTTGTCATGATCCCCATGATGTTTTGCCTTGCCTTACATTACCATGGTGCCCATGGTAACCCATGCTTTGCCTTGCACTGCATTGCCATGCTTTGTCATGGTGCACATGGTGAATTGCCATACCATGAATTTCCTTTATTGACGTTGCTTTCCATAATGCCCATGGTGCCTTGCATTGCCTTAAATTGTCTATCTACGCTTGACTTACCATGGTCCTCATGGTGCCTTGACTTGCCTTGCTTGCCTTACTATGGTGCACATGGTAACTTGACTTGCCTAGCCTTGACTGACAATGTTGCTTATGGTGACTTGCCTTGCCTTTCTTGCCTGGCCTTACCTTAACATGGTGTCAATAATGCCTTTCCTTTCCTTTCATTTCATTTTCACAGTGCCATGCCTTGCCTTGCCTTGCCTTAACATGGTGCCCATGGAGCCATGCCATGAATTTGCTTTCCTTGCCATAACATGGTACCCATGGTTACTTGCCTTACCTTGCTTTACCATGGTGCCCATAGTGCCTTACCTTGCTTGCCTTGCCTTACCATGATTTCCATTTTGCCCTGCCTTTAATTCCCTTGCATTGCCTTGTCATGGTGCCCATGATGTTAGCCTTATCTTGCCCTACCATGGCGTCCATTGTGCCTTGCATTGTCTTGCCTTGACTTACAATGGTGCCCATAGTGTCATGTCTTGACTTCCTTTCCTTGCCTTGCCCTACCGTGGTGCACATGGTGCCTTCCTTTGCCTTGCCTTATCTTTCCTTACACTGTGCTGATTGTGCCTTACCTTGACTTGCCCATTTTTGCCTTGCCTTACCATGGTGCCCAAGGTGCCTTGCCTTGTCTTGCCTTAAAATGATCCCCAGGATGCCTTGCCTTGACATGCCTTACTATGGTGTTCATGGTGTCTTGCCATGCTTTGCCTTACCATGGTGCCAATGCTACCCTGCCTTGTTTTGCATTGCCTTGAATTATATTGTTCCACATAGTGTCTTCGGTTGACTTACGTTGCCCTGCTTTGCATTACCATGGTCCTCATGGTGTCTTACATGGCCTTGCCTTGCCTTCCTTTACCATAATGCCCATAGTGCCTTGCTTTGTCTTGCCTTGCCTTACCATATTGTCCATGGTTCCTTGTCTTGCCTTAACATCATGCTCATGGTGCCATGTGTTGCCCTGCCTTCCTTACCATGGTGCCCATGATATTTGGCCTTGCATTGCCTTGCTTTTTCTTGAATTACCACGGTGTCCATGGTGCCTTAATTTTCCTTACTTTATCTTGGTGTCCATAGTGCATGCCTTGCCTTGCCTAGCCTTACTGTACATTGCTTTACCTTGCCTTGTCATACCTTGGGGCACATAGCACACTGCTTTATCTTCAATGAATTTTCTTATCATCGTACCCATGTTCCTTACCTTGCCTTACAATGCTGCCCATGGTGTCTTATCTAGCCTTGCCTTACCATGGTGTCCATGGTGCCTTACGTTGCCATGACTTGCCTTACCATGGTGCCCATGGTGTCTTGTTTCCCTTGCCTTACATTGCCTTGCCTTACCTTGGTGCCCATGGCACTTTTCCTTGCCTTGCTTTACTTTAATATTTTACCCATGGTGTCTTGCCTTGCCTTGACTTACCATGTTGGCCAAGTTGCCTTGCTTTTCATTTACTTGTCTAATCTTTCCTTACCATGGTGCCCATGGTGACTTGCCTTGCCTTGCCTTCCTTACCATGGTGCCCATGGTACATTCCCTTGTCTTGGCTTTCCTCACCATATTGCCTATCTTGCCTTGCCTTACCATTGTGACCGTAGTGCCTTGCCTTTAATCTTGACATCCTTACCATGGTCTCCATGGAGACTTGCCTTACCTTGCCTTGCTATGGTACCTGTGATCCTTTGAGTTGCCTTGCCTTGCCCTGCCCTGCCTTCCTTGCCTTTCCATGGTGCCCCTGATACACTGCTGTTCATGAATTTTTCTTCCTTACTTTGCTGTACAATAATGTCCATGGTGCCTTGCCTTGCCTACTTTGCCTACTCTTGCCTTATTTTACCTTGATGCCTATGGTGTCTTTTCATGCTTTGCTTTGCTTGTATTACCATGGTGCCAATGATGCCGTGCCTTGCCTTGCCTTACCATGTTTTCCATGGTGACTTGTCTTGTCTTTCCTTGCCTTGCATTGCCTTACCATAATTTTTATGGTGCCTTGCCTTCCCTTGCTTTCCCATGATGCCTTACCTTACTTTGCCTTGCCTTGCCTTACCATGGTGCACATGGTTACTTGTCATGAATACCCTTGCTTTCTCTTATCATGTTGCCCATGGTTCCTTACCTTGCCTTACCATGGTGCAAATCGTGCTTTGCCTTGCCTTGACTTACCATGGTGCCCATTGTGCCTTGCCTGGAATTCCCTTGCCTTACCAAATTGTTCCTTTCCTGGCCTTGCCTTACCATGGTGCCCATTTTGCCTTTCTGTGCCTTTCTTCCCTTGCCATGCTGCTTATAGAGTCGTGATTGACTTGCTTTTGTTTCCTTGCCTTATCATGGTGACCATAGTGCCTTGCTTTGCTTTGCCTTGCCTTACTATGATGGACAATTGCCTTGCCTTTCCTTGTCTTGCTTGCCTTTCTTTACCATGATCCCCATGGTGTGTTGCCTTGTTTTGCCTTCCCTTGTCTTCCCTTATGATATTGCCCATCATATCTTGCCTTGCCTTGCTTTTCCTTGTTTTTTAATACCATAGTGCCCATGGTGCCTTGCTTTGCCTCAAAACGGTGTCCATGGTGCCTTGCTTTACCTTGAATTGCCAGTCCTTACCGTCGTCTTTATAATGCCTTGATTTGCATTGTCTTGCCTTACCATGGTGACCAAAGTGTCTTGCTTTGCCTTGACTTGCCTTGACTTGCCTTGCAATGTTGCCCACATTGCCTTACCTTGCCTTGCCTTACTCTAGTTCCCATGAAGCATTTCCTTGCCTTACATTGCCTTTCTATGTTGCCCATTGTGCCTTGCCTTGACTTGACTTTCCTTCAGTTGTGCCCATGGTGCCTTGCCTTTCCTTGCCTTACCGTGGGGTCCATGGTACATTGCTTTGCATTTTCTGGCCTTACAGTAGTGCCCATGGTGCTTTGAGTTGCATTGTCTTGCCTTTCCTTACTTTACCATGGAGTCTATAGTGACTTACATTGCTTTTCCTTGCCATAGTGCCCATGGCGCCCTATCTTGCCTTTCCTAGCTTTGCCATGCCATGCCTTACGTTAGCTTGCTATGCTGCAAATTGCTTTACATTGCTGCCCAAGGTGTCTTGCCTTGTTTGCATTGCTGTTTTTTTTACCATCGTGCCCTGTTGTCTTCAATTTTTTGCCTTGACTAACCATGGTGCCTTGCTTTGCCTTAAAATAGTGCCTATGATGTCATGCCTTGCCTTGACTTGCCTTGCATTACTGTGGTGCCCATGGTGCCTTGCATTGCCTAGCCTCGTCATGCTTACAATGGTCCCCATAGTGCCTTCCCAAGCCTTGCCTTGCCTTGTTTTGTCTTATTATGCTCCCCATGGTCCCTTGCATTGTCTTGCTCTGACTTCTATTGCCTTGCCAGGATGTACATGGTGCATTGCTGTGCCATGATTTGCCTTGCCTTACCTTGTTTCTCCTTGGTCCCCATTGTGCCTTCCTGGCCTTACTTTGCCTACACTTGCCTTGCCTTATCATGACCATGATGCCTTGCCTTGCCTTGCTTTACCATGGTAATTTTCATTGCCATGCCTTGCCTTACCATGGTGACCATTGTTGGTTGCCTCTCCATGCCTTGCCGTGATGACCATGATGATTAGCCATGCCTTGTCTTACCATGGTGGAAAACGGGCCTTGCCTTTCTTTGTCTTTCCTTGCCAGTCTTTACTATGGTGACCATGGCGAATTGCCTTATCTTGCTTTGACTTGTCTTCCTTTATGATGATGCCCATGGTAACTTGCCTTGCCTTGCCTTATTATAGTACCCATTGTGCCTTACCTTGCTTGGTATTGTTTTTCCTTACCATGGTGCCAATGGTGCTTTGCCTTATTTTGGCATGCCATGCCTTACCATGGTGCTCATGGTGCATTATGTTGTCTTGATTTGCCTTCCTTTACCATAATGCCCATAGTGCCTTGTTTTGCATTGCCTTACCTTTCCATGCTGCCCATGGTGCCTTGCCTTGCCTTGCCTTGCCTTTCCTTACCATACTGCTCATGAAGTCCTGCCTTCCTTGGTCTTACTATGGTGACCATGGTGACTTGTGTTGCCTTGTCTTCCTTACCATGATGCCCATTATGCTATGCTTGCTTTTCCTTGCCTTACCATGGTGCCCTTTGTACCTTGCCTTGCCTTACCTTATCATGGTGTCAATGGTGCCTTCTCTTCCCTTGTCTAGCCTTGCTGTGCCTTGGCTTTCCTTGTCTTGCCTTGTCATGCCTTGCCTTACCTTGAGCCACATGTTGCATTGCTTTACCTTGCAATGACTTTCCTTACCATGGTGACTATGCAGCCTTTCTTGCCTTCCCTTGCCTTCTCTTACCATAATATCCATGGTGCCTTATCTAGCCTTGCCTTACCTTGCCTTACTATGGTGCCTTTGGTTCCTTGCCTTACCTTGCCTTACCACATTGCCCAAAGTGCCTTACATTGCCTTACCAAGCCTTGACTTGCCTTGCCTTATGGTGTCCCTTATGCTTTGCCTGGAATTCCCTTGCCTTGTCTCTCCATGGTGCACATGGTTCGTTTCCTGGCCTTACTTTACCATGGCACCCATTTTGCCTCTCCTTTCCTTTCTTGCCTTACCATGCTACTTATAGAATCACTCCTTGAATTGCTTATTTTTCCTTGAATTACCACGGTTACAATGGTTCCTTGCTTTGCCTTGCCTTTACTTGCCTTACCATGGTGGCCAAGGTGCCTTGCCTATCCTTGTCTGGTCTGTCCTTTCCTTATCATGGTGCCCATGGTGCGTTGCCTTGCCTTGTGTTCCCTTGGTGTCCATCGTATCTTGCCTTGTCTTGCCTTGGTTTCCCATACCATAGTGCCCATGGTTCCTTGCTTTGCCTTAAAATGGTGTCCATGGTGCCATGCTTTGCCTTGAATTCCTGGCCTGACCATGATCCCATAATGTCTTGCCTTTAATTGCCTTGCCTTACCATGGTGACCATAGTGTTATGCCTTGCCTTGACTTGCCATGCTATGGTGCCCGCTTTGCCTTACCTTGCCTTTCCTTGGCTTACCATAGTTCCAATGTTGCCCATTGTGCCTTGCCTTGACTTGCCTTGCCTTCCATTGTGCCCATGGTGCCTTGTCTTGCCTTACCATTGTGTTCATAGTGCATTGACCTGATTTCCTTGCCTTACCATGGTGCCCATGGTGCTTTGAATTGCATTGCCTTGCCATTCTTTGATTTACCGTGGAGCCCATAGTGTCTTACCTTGCTTTAACTTACAATGGTGCCCATTGTGTCTTGGCTTGCCTCTTCTAGCTTTGACATGCATTGAGTAACTTTAGCTTGTCATGCCATAAGTTGCTTGACGTTGCCCCCAAGGTGATTTATCTTGCTTGCATTGCTTGCTTTAACCATTGTGCCATGTTGCCTTCCCTGTTTTGCCTTGCCTTACCATGGTGTCCATGGTGACTTATATTACATTGTCTTGTGTTGCTTTACCATGGTGCCCATGTGGACTTGCCTTTACTTGTTTTGCCTTCCTTTACCATGTTGCCCATGTTGCCTTGCCTTATTTTGCCTTGCCTTGCAATATCATGTTGCTCATATTGCCTTCCCTTGTTTTGCGTTGCCTTACCATGTTGCCCATGGGAACTCTCCTTGAATTTTATTACTTTACCATGGTGGTTACGGTGCCAAGCCTTTGCTTGTCTTGCTTATCATGGTGTCCTTGGTTTCATACTTTGCCTTGCCTTGCCTCACCTTACCATCATGCCCATGATGCCTTGCCTTCCCTTACTGTATATCCATTGTGCCTTCCCTTTCCTTGTTTTAACTTGCCTTACTATGGTGCCAAATGTTCTGCAACTTGGCTTGCCTTTTTATTTCTCTTGCCTTAACATGGCGCCTATGGTATCTTACCTTGCTTTGCCTTCTCTTACCATGGTGCCAATGATGTTTGGATTTCCCATATCTTTCCTAAGTATGGTGCCACATAGCCTTGCCTTGTCTTATCACAGTAACCATGGTGTTTTATATTGCCTTAGCTTGCCTTGCCTTTGAATGGTGACCATGGTGCCTTACTTTCCCTTACCTTGCCTTGCTTATCATGGTGCAAATGGTATCTTACCTTGCCTTGACTAACCTTTGTGCCCATGGTGCCTTACATTGCCTTACCTTGCATTGCCTTACCTTACCATGGTGCCGGTGCTGCCTTTCTTTGAGTTGCCTTACATTGCCTTGCCTTGTCTTAACATGGAGCCCATGGTACCTTACCTCGCATTGTCTTGCCCTTCCATGCTGCCCATGGTGCCTTACATTGAAATTCCTAAAATTATCATTGTGCCCATGGTGCCCTACCTTGCTTTGCCTTACCATGGTGGCCACGGTGCCTTGACTTTCCTTGTCTTTGTTTTTCTTTACTTAGCATGGTGCCCCTGGTGCATTGCCTTGCCTTGCCTTGTCATCCATTACCAGTGTGCCCATGGTACCCTGTCTATTTTTGCCATTCCTTGCTTTCCCTTACAATAGTGACCATGGTGCATTGCCTTGCCTTACAATGGTGTCCATGGTGCCTTGCAGGCCTTGCTTAGCCTGCTGTAATCATGGTCCCCATGGTTACCTGCCTTGCCTTGCCTTACCATGGTAATCATGGTGTTTTGCTTGCCTTGCACCAGGAAAATCAAGGCAGAGCAAGGACAAGCAAAAAAGACACCATGGACACCATGGTAAGGAAAGGCAAGGCACTACAGGCACTATTGTAAGGCAAGTCAAAACTGGCACGGTACCTCAGTAAGGCATGGCAAGTCAAGGAAACACACCACGGGCACCATGGTAAGGCCAGGAAAGTCAAGGCAGCATGGGCATCAAGGTAAGTCAAGACAAGCGTTCATGGACAACATAGTATGACAAGGTAGGACAAGGCAAGGCAATGCACTATAGGCACCATGATAAGGAAAGGCAACTATAGGGAATGCACTATGAGCACCACGTTAAGGCAAAGCAAGGCAAGAAACAATGATGGGCACCATGGTTAGGCAAGAAAAGTGAAACAATGGCAAAAAACATGGGCACCATGGTAAGACAAGGCAAGGGAAGGGAGAGCACCATGATAAGTCAAAGCAAGGGAAGGCAGGGCACCATAGTAAGGCACACCAAAGCAAGACAAGCCTTCATGGGCACCATGGTAAGGTAAGGCAAGGCAAGGCAAGGTATGATGGGAACCTTTGTAAGGCAAGGCAAGGCAAGTCACCAAGGGCACCATGATAAGACAAGGAAAGGCAAGGCACACTGGGCATCATGATAAGAGTCTACAAGGCAAGGCAAGGCACCAAGGGCATCAAGGCAAGGCAAGGGAAGGCAAAGCAAGAAACCATGGACATCAAGGTAAGGCAACTCAAAACAAGACAAGGTAAGGCACCATAGCACCATTGTAAGTCAAGACAATGGCAGGTATAGCACCATGGACACCATTGTAAGACAAGGTAAGGCCAGGAAAGGCAATTCACCATGGCACCCTGATAAGCCGAGGAAAGACAAGGCACATTGGGCATCATGGTTAGTTTCTGCAAGGCAAGGAAGGCACCATGGGCACCATGGCAAGGGAAGGCAAGGCAAGAAACCATGGACACCAAGGTAAGGCAAGTCAAAGCAAGGCAAGACAAGGCAACATGGGCACCTTTGTAGGTCAAGGCAATGATAGTTGTAGCACCATGGGCAATGTTGTAAGACAAGGAAAGGAAAGGCACCATCCAAAGACAAGGCAATGCAAGGCAAATTACCATGGGCTCTTTGATAAGGCAAGGCAAGTAAAAACAACATGGGAATCATGGTAAGACATAGCAAGTCAAGGCAAAGCACTGTGGGCTCAAAGGTTAGGCAAGGTAAGGAAAGGAAGGGCACCATGGGCATCAAGTTAAGGCAATGAAAGGCAAGTTAAGGCAAGGCAATTCACCATGGGCATTGTGGTAATGCAAGCCAAGGCAAGGCAAAACAAAGCACCATGGGCACTATGATAAATCAAGGCAAAGCAAGGTAAGACAAGGCAAGGCATGATGGACACCATGGTAAGACAAGACAAGGTAAATAAAGGGGAGGCCTCATAGTCACCATGATAAAGCAAAGAAAGACAGCTAGGGCACTAATGAAAAGACAAGACAAGGCACCATGGACACCATCGTAAATTAAGGCAAAGGGAGGCAAGACACCGTCATAAGGCATGACAAGGAAAAGCAAAAGAAGGCTTATGGGTCACCATGGTAAGTCAAGACAAGGGAAGGCAATGCACCATGTGCATCATGCTATGTCGAAGCAAGGCAGGACAAGGCCCAATAGGCACCATGTATAGGCAAGGCACAATGGGCTCCATGTTAAGACAATACAAAGAACGGCAAAGAAACACGGTAAGGTAAGACATGGCAATGTACCAAGGACATCATGATAAACAAAGGCAGGGCAGCATGGGAACCATGGTAAGGCAATGCAAGGCACCATGGGCACCATGGTAAGGCAAGGAAAGGCACCAATGACCCACATCAAGGTAAGACACCATGGATACAAAGTTAAGGCAAGGCAAGGCAAGCCACCATTGGGACCATGGTAAGGCAAGGCAAGATAAGGCATCATGGTACAAGTGTAAGGCAAGGCAAGGCAAGGCAAGCCACCATGGGCACCATGGTAAGGCATGGCAAAGCTAAGCACGAGGTGCTCCATGGGAAGGCAAAGCAATCGAGGCAATGCAAGGAACCATAGACATCATGGTTACATAAGACAAGGCACAGCAGTGCACTATGGACACCACAGTAAGTCAAGGAAAGGAAAAGGAAGGCACCATGTATACCATGGAAGAACAAGGCAAGTTAAGGAAAGACACCATGGGAACCATGGTTAACCAAGGCAAGATAAGGCATAGCAAGGCATGAAGGGCATCATGATAAGACTTCATAAGGTATCATGGGCACCATGGTAATGTGAAGCTAGGCAAGGCAAGGCAAGGGACCATGGAAACCATGGTAAGGGAAGGCAAGGCAAGGTAACGTAAGGCAACATTGGAATCATGGTAAGGCAAAGCAAGAAAAGGCAAGTCAATATACCAGGAGATCATGGTTAGGCAAGGCAAGACAATTCAAGGCACTCTGGGCACCATGGTAAGGCAAGACAAGGCAACATGAGCACCATGGTAATGCAAGACAAAGCAATGCAAACCGCCATGGGAAGCATGGTAAGGCAAAGCAAGACACCATGGTAATAAGTGTAAGGCAATGCAAGGCACCATGGCAGGACGGTAAGGGAAGGCACAGCAAGCAAAGGCACTATGGGCGGCATTTTAAGCTAAGGCAAGACACCATGGAAACCATGGTAAGACAAGGCAATGCAAGTGAAGGCAAGGCAAGACATCATGGGTACCATAGTAAGGCAACGTCAGGAATGATGATCACTATTTTAAGGCAAGGCAGGGCAAGGAAAGTCACCGTGGGCACCATGATAGGGTAAGGCAAGGCAAGAACCATGTGCACCATGAGAAGGCACATCAAAGCAAGGAAAGGCACCACTGACATCAGGGTAAAGCAAGGCAATTCACCATGGGAACCATGGTAATGCAAGGCAAAGCAAAGCACCATTTACACGATGGTAAGACAAGGCAAGGTAAGCTAGGTTAAAAAAAAGACAAGGCAAGGTAAACCACCATAAGTATTATGGTGAGGCAAAGCCAGGCAAGGAAAGGGGCGGTATGATGGGGAATATGCTAAGGCAAAGCAAAACAACCAAAGGCACCATTGGCTTCATGGTAAGGCAAGGAGTGGCACCATAGGCACCATGGAAAGGAAAGGATAGGCATCATGAGCACCATGATAAGGCAAGGGAAGTAAAGGCACCTTGGTCACCATGGTAAGGCAAGACCAGGCTAGGAAATGCACCATGGGAATCATGGTAAAGCAAGGCAAGGCAAGGCAAGTCACTGTGAAAACCATGGTTAGGCAATGCAAGACACCATGGGCACCATGGTAAGGCAAGGCAAAGCGAGGCACCATTGTCATCATGGTAAGGCAAGCAATGCAAGGAGAGGTAAGTCATATTGGCATTAAGGTAAGGAATGCAAAGTCAAGGCACCATAGGCATCATGGTTAAGCAAGACAATGCTGGCAGGTCAAGGCACCATAGGCACCATTGTAAAGCATGGGAAGGCAAGGCAGGGCACCATAGGAACCTTGGGAAGGCAAGGTAAGTAAAATTGTGCATGATTGTAAGACAAGGCAAGACAAGGCAGGGCACATAGGGCACCATGGTAAGGCAAGGCAAGGTATGGTAAGAAAGAATACAACAAGGTAAGGCAAGGTACCACGGAAACCATGATAAGGCAAGGCAAGGAAAGGAAAGGTAAGGCACCATGGACACTCTGCTAAGGCAGAAAAAAGATAGGCAAGGCATGGGTCAAAAAGGCATCGCATGCAAGGTATTTGAAGGCAAGGCAAGGCAACATGCTCACCATTCTGAAGCAAAGCAAGGCAAGGGAAGACAAAACCCCAGAGGCAGCATGTTAAGGCAAATGAAGGCAACAAAATGAGAGGTACTAAGGTAAGGTACTAAGGTAAGTGCCTTACCATAGACACCATGGTAATGCAAGGCCAAATAAGGCAAGGTAGCACGGGAACCATGTTAACTCAATGCAAGGCAAGGCAAGACACCATAAGCATCATGGTAAGGTATGGTAAAGCAAGGCAAGGCACCATGGGAACTATGGTAAGGCAAGGCAAGGTAAGTCATAGCACCATGGTCACCAGGTAAGAAAATCAAGGCAATGAAATTGACAGTGAGCACAACTGTAAGGCAAGGCAAGGCAAAGAAAATGGGCACCATGGGAAAGCAATGCAATTAACAATGGAGACTATCATAACTCAGTGTAAGGCAAGGCACAATGGGCACCATGGTAAGACAACGCAAGACAATGCACCATGGATACCATGGTAAAGCAAGACAAGACACAGCAAGGCAAGGCACAAAGCAAGGGGAGACGCCATTCGAACCATGATAATGCAAGGCAAAGAAAATCAAGGGAAGTCACCATGAGCACTCAGGTAAGGCAAAACAAAAAATAAAAAAGAAAAGGTACAGCACAAAAAGTCAATGCAGGGCAAGACATTGAAAGGCAAGGCAAGGCACCATTGGTAACATTTTAAGGCAAAGGAAAGCAAGACAAGGGAAAACCCCATAGGCACAATGTTAAGACACGGGAAGAAAGAGGAATGCAAGGCACCATGGGCACCATGTTAAGGCAAGGAAAGGTAATGCAATGAAAGGTAACACACCATGTGCTTCAGGGTCACACAAGGCAAGACATGGCAAGACACCTTGAGCATCACGGCAAGGCAAGGCAGGCCAAGCAAGGCATGCTAAGACACTGTGTGGATCATGTTAATGTAAGGCAAGGCAAGACATCATGAGCACCATGTTGAGCCAAGGCATGGAAAGGTACCATGGTAAGGCAAGACAAGACAAGGCAAAGTAACATGGGAACCATGTTAAATCAATGCAAGGCAAGGCAAGACACCATGGGCACCATGGTAAGTCATGTAAACGCAAGGCAAGGTACCATGGTAAGGGAAGGCAAGGCAAGTCATAGCATCATGGTGACCATAGTAAAGAAAGGCTAGGCAATGAAAGGCTCAGTGGGCACCATGTTAAGGCAAGGCAAGACACCATGGGCACCACGGTAATGCAAGGCAATGCAAGGCAAGGCTAGGCACCTTGACATTATGTTAAAGCAAAGCAAAACATAGAAAACAAGGCAACATGGGCACCAAGGTATGGCAAGACAAGATAAGGCATCATGGACAAAATGATATGGCAGGGCACTATGGGCATCAGAATAAGGCAAGGCAAGGCAAGGAATGGAAAGGCAGTACACTATGAACACAATGGTAATGCAAAGCAAGTCAAAATAAGGAAAGACACAATGCGCACCCTGGTAAGCCAAGTCCAGGCAAGGAAACAACCCATGGGCATCCTAGTAAATAAAGGAAAGGAAAGGCAACATGAGTACCATGGTAAGACAGGAAAAGACACCATGGTCACCATGGCAAAGCAAGGCAATTCACCATGGGAACCACAGTAAGACAAGGCAAGGCAAGGTCCATGGACACGATGGTAAGCCAAGGCCAGGTAAGCTGAGACAAAACATGACAAGACAAGTAAAGCGCCATAAGTATGGTGAGACAAGGCCAGACAAGAAAAGGGAAGGTGTGATTGGTAACATAATAAGACAAAGCAAAACAATGCAAGACATCATTGGCATCATAATAAGGCAAGGCATGGCGAGGCACCATGGACACCATGGTAAGGCAAGGCAAGGATAAGCACCATTGGCAATATGGTAAGGCAACACAAGGGAAGGAAAGGTACCATGGTAACCATGGTAAGGCAAGACAAGGCAAGGAAAGGTACCATGAGAATTATGGTAAGGCAAGGCAAGTAACCATGGTGACCACCATAAGGCAAGATGAGGCAAGGCAAGACACCATGGACACCATGGTAAACAATCAAGGAAAGAAGAGGTAAGTCACATTGACACCATGGTAAGGAATGCCAAGTCAAGTCAGCATGGGCACTATGGTAAGGCAAGGCAGTATCGCCAAGTCAAGGGACCATGGGCATCATTATAAGGCGAGGCACCGTGGGCGCCACTGAAACAAAATGCAAAGCAGGCAAAAATGGGCACTAGCGTAAAGCAAGACAACTCAAGGCACCAAGGGCATCATGGTAAGGTAATGCAAGGCAAGGCACGATGGACACCATGGTAAGGCAAGTCAAGGCAAGGCAAGCCAGGAAACCATGGGCATCATAGTAGGACAAAGCAAGGTACAGCAAGCCAAGGCACAAGGCAAGGCAAGATGCTATGGGAACGATGGTAAGGCATGGCAAAGAAAGGCATGGAAAGCTTTCATGGGCACACTTGTGAGGCAAAAAAAGGGACAGGAAAGGCACTGCACAAAAAGGCATTTCAAGGCAAGGTAATGTAAGGCAAGGTAACACAACATGTGTACTATCTTAAGACAAAGCAAGGCAAGGCAAGGGATAAGCCCATAGGCACCATGTTAAGACAAGGAAAGGCAAGTAAATGTACAGTACTATGGACACAATGTTAAAGCAATGAAAGGCAAGACAAGGTGACACTGGCACCAGGATAAGGCAAGGCATGGCAAATCACCTTGGGAACCATGCTAAGACACAGCAAGGCCAAGTAAGTGTAAGCAAGACATGGCTAGACATCATGTGCACCATGGTAGGTAAGGCAACACAAGGTATGGCACCATGGGCACCATGTTATGCCAAGGGAAGGCAAGGCAACATGGGCACCATGGTAAGGAAAGGCAAGATAATGCAAAGCACCAGGGGCACTAGGTAAGTTATGACAAGGCAAAGCAAGACACCATGGCACCATGGTATGTCATGGCAAGGAAAGTCAAGGCACTGTGGTCACCATGGTAAGTAAAGGCAAGGCAACCAAAGCACAATAGACAACTTTTTAAGCTAAAGTGAGGCAAGGCAAGACACATTGGGCATCATGGTAAGGCAAGGCAAGACACCATGGACACCATGTTAAGGCAAGGCAATGCAAGAAAATGCTAGGCACCCTGGCTTCGTGGTAAAGCAAGGAAAATCATGAAAAGCAAGGAAACTTGGGCACCATAGTAAGGCAAGGCAAGACAAGGCATCATGGACACCATGGTAACGTAAGTAATTTTGGGCACCATGCTAAGGCAAGGCAAGACAAGACAAAGCAAGGCACAATTTGAACCAGGGTAAAGCAAGGCAAGAAAGGGAAGGGCAAGTCACCATGTGAACCATGGTAAGGCAAGGCAAGGCAAGAAATCATAGGTAACACTGTAAGGCAAGGCAATGCAAAACAAGGTACCATAGGCAACATGGTAAGACAAGGCAAGGCAATGTAAGGCATGGCAAGTCAAGGCAAGAAACCATGAGCATCAAGGAAAATCAATCGAGGTAAGGCAAAAAGATGGGCACCATGGTATGGCAAGGAAAAGCAAAAAAGGCAGGAGAGCCAAGACAAGTCAAAGTAAGGCCAGGCAAAGAAAAGAAGCCATGGCACCTCAGTCAGGCCAGATAAGGCAAGTCACTTCAAAGCAAAGCAAGGCAAGACAAGGCACCATGGGCACCATCATAAGGGAGGGTTATACAAGGCATGCAACCATGGGCACCATGGTAGGGCAAGGCAAGGCAAACACCAGGGGCACCATGGTAAGGCATGGCAAGGCACCATGGGCTCATGGTAAAGCATAACAAGACAAGGCAATGCAAGGCAAGGCAGGGCACCCCTGACACAATGGGAAGTCAAAGAAAGGCAAGGCAAGGTACTATGGGCACCATGGTAGGCAAGGGAAGGGAAGGCAAAGCAAGTCACCATGGGCAGCATGGTAAGGTAAGTAAAGAGAAGTCCAGGCACAATGGGCACCATTATAAGGCAAGACGAGGCATGGCAAAGCATTGCAAGGCACGATAAGGTAAGGCACCATGGGCACCATGGTAAGGAAATGCAGGCCCAGCAAACAAGACAAGGCACCATAGGTACCATGGTAAGGCAGGGCTAGAGTACAAAACCATAGGCACCATGGAAAGGCAAGGTAAGGGAAAGTAAAGCAAGGCACGATGGGTGTCATGGTAAGACAAGGCAAAATATGTCAAGACACCATGGGCACCATGGGAAGTCAAGGCATGACAAAGCAAGGTACCATGGGCAACATGGTAAGGCAAGGCAAGAAACCATGAACACCATGGTAAGGAAAGGAAAACAAGGAAAGACACTATGGGCACCATGGTAAGGCAAGGCACCATGGGCAGCATGATAAGGCAAGGTAAGCCAATGCACTATGGGCACCAATGAAAGGCAACAAACCATGGGTAATATAGTATGACAAGGGAAGGCAAGGCACCAAGGGCATCATGGCAAGACAATGCTAGGCTAGACAAGTGAAGGCACCATAGGCACCATTGTAAGGCAAGGGAAAGAAAGGCCACATGGGCACCATGGCATGGCAAGGCAAGGCAATGAAGGCAACATGGGCACCCGCATAAGGCAAGATAAAATAAGGCATAGCACCATGGGAACCATGGTAACGTAAGACAAGGAAAGACAAGGAAAGTCACCATGGGAACCATGTTAAGGCAAGACAAGTCACGATGAGCACTATAGTAAGTCAAAGCAAAACAACATGGACACCATGAAGGCAAAATAAGGCAAGGTGTGGCCCCAAGGGAAACATGGCAAGGCAAGGCAAGGTAAGGCAAGAAACCATGGACACCATGGTATGGTGAGGCAAGGTCAGGCAAGGCCCTGTTGGCACCATAGAAAGTCACAGCATGGCAAGGAAAGGCACCATGGTCACCAAGTTAAGACAAGGCAACGCATCATGGGCACCATGGTAAGAAAATGCAAGGCAAGGCATCATGGACATGATAATAAGGCAAAGCAAGGTAAGACAAGGCAAGACAAGTCAAGCAAAGAACTGTAATTATTATATGCAGCCAGGCTAGAGAAGGCAAGGGAAGGTAAGATGGGAAATATGGTAAGGCAAAGACAGATAACACAACACACCATGGACATCATGGTAAGGCAAGACATGACAAGGCACCATGGACACCATGGTAAGGCACGGCAAGGAAAGGCACCATAGGCACTATGGTAGGTTAAGGCAAGGCAATGCATCATGGGCACCATAGTAAGGCAAGACTTGGCAAAGCACCACAGACACAATGGTAAGGCAAGGCAAAGTAAGCAAATACAAGGCAAGGTAAGGCAAAGCATCATAAGTATTATGTTGAGGCAAGGCAAGGTAAGGTAAAAGGAAGGTACGATAGATAAGATGATAAAGCAAAGCAAAACAATACAAGGCACCATAGGGATCACAGTAAGGCAAGGCAATGTATGGCAAGGCTCCATGAGTACCATGATAAGTCAAGGAAAGGGAAGGCAAGGCACCATGGTCATCATGTTAAGGCAAGGCAAGTCAAGGCACCATCGGAATCATGATTAGACAAGGTAAGGCAAGGCAAGGCAAGTCAACATGGGTACAATGATAAGGTAACACAAACAAGGCAAAGGACCGTGGGCAGCATTGGAAGACAAGGCATGGCAAAACAAGGCAAGGTGCCATTGGCACCATAGTAAGGCAAGGCACCAATAACACAGTGGTAAAGCAATGCAAGGCAATGCAAGTCAAGGTACCATGGAACCATGTTAAGGTAAGGCAATGTATCATAGGCATCATTGTAAAATAAGGAAAAGAAAGCAAAGGCAGCATGGGCACCATAGTAGGGCATGGAAAGCCACCATTGGCACCATGGTAATGCAAGACAGGCAAGGAAAGACACAATGGACACAATGTTTAAGACACAGAAAGTCACCATGGGCACCATAATAAGGCAAGGCAAGGTAAGGCACCATGAGGACAAGGGTAAGGCAAGGCATGGAAAGGAATCATGGGCAAGATGGTAAGGTTAGGCACGTTAAGGCACCATGGTCACCATGGGAAGGCATGGCATGGCAAGACAAGGCACCATGGGCACCAAGGTATGGCAAGGCAAAGGAAGGCACCATGGGCCCCATGATAAGGCCAGGTAGGGCAAGACACCATGGGCAAGATTTTAAGGAAAGGCAAGACAAGTCAAGGCAATGCAAGACATCATGGGCACCAAGGTAAGGCAAGGCAAGGCAACATAGGCAATGTGGTAAGGCAAGGGAAGGGAAGGCAGGGAACCAAGGACACCATGACAAGGCAAGGCAAGGCACTTGAACGCACCATGTGCACAATTTTAAAGCAAGAGAAGGCAAGTCACAATGAGCACCATGACATGGCAAGGCAAGATAAGCCACCATAGGCACTGTGGTAAGGAAAGTGAAGGAATGGAAAGGCAAGGCAGTGCAACACACCATGGGCCCCAAGATAAGGCAAGGCAAGGCAAGGTAAGGGAACATGGGCAGTATGTAAGGCAAGACAAATAATGGCAAGAAACCATGGACAGCATAGTAAGGTAAGGAAAGTCAAGGAAAGGCACCATGTCAACCATCTTAAGGCAGTGCAAGGTGCCATGAGCACAATAGTAAGGCAAAGCAAGGCCCTATTGACACCATGTAAAGGCAGGACAAGGCAAGGCATGGCACCATGGCAACCATGGTAAGGGAAGACAAGGCAAGGAGAGGCACAATGGGCACCTTGGTAGGGTAGAGTATGGCAAGGCCCCATGGGCATCACAGTAAGGCATGGCAAGGCAAGGAAAGGCACCATGGGCACCAAGGTAAGGCAAGGAAATGCATCATGAGCACCATGGTAAGGCAAGGCATGGCAGGGCACCATGGGCATGATCGTAAGGCAAGGCAAGGTAAGCCAGGGCAAAGCAAGGCAAGGCAAGAAAAGGTAAGGCAAGTCAAAGAAAATAACCATAATTATTATGTTGAGACAAGGCTAGGGAAGGCAATAGAAGGTATGATTGGCAACATGGTAAAGTAAAGGAAAACAATGAAAGGCATCATGGACATCATGTTAAGGCAAGGCATCGCAAGGCAGTATTGCCAAGGCAAGGAAAGGCACCATGGGAACCATGGTAAGGCAAGGCCAGGGAAGGCAAGGCACCATGGTCACCATGGTAAGGCAAGACAAAGCCAGTCACCATGGGAATCATTGTAAGGAAGGCAAGGCAAGTCACCAAGCGTACCATGGTAAGGCAAGGCAAGGAAAGGTGGACAACATTGGGAGGCAACACAGGGAAACACAAGGCAAGGCACCATCGGCACCATAGTAAGACAAGGCAAAGCACCGTGGACACCATGGTAAGGCAATGCAATGCAAGGCAAGGCAAGGCAAAGAACCATGTAACCATGGGAAGGCAAAGCAGTGTACCATGGGCACCATGGTAAGGTAAGTCAAGGGAAACAAATGCAAAATGGGCACCATATTAAGTCAAGGCAAGTCATCTTGGGCATCATGGTAAGATAACACAGACAAGGCATTACAAGTCACCATGATAATTATGGTAAGGTAAGGTAAGGTAAGTCATCGCAAGATACCAATGGTACCATGGTAAGGAAAGACAAGGCACGGCACCATGGTCACCATGGTAAGGCAAGCATGGCAAGGATGTGCAAGTCAAATGGGCACCATGGTAAGGAAAGGCAAGTAAAGGCATCATTTTCACCATGGTAATGCAAGGCAAGGCATGGCAAGGCAAGTTACAATGGACACCAAGGTAAGGCAACAGAAGGCACCAAAGGCACCACGGTAAGGCATGGCAAGGAAAGGAAAGGCATCATGGTCATCATGATAAGGCATGGTAAGGCACCATGGACACCATCATAATGCAAGGCAGGTAAAGGCAAGGAAAGGCAACATGGGCACCATCGTAAGGCAAAGGAAGGCTAGACACAGCAAGGCACCATGGGCACTATGGTAAGCAAGGCAATATATAATCTTCACCATGGTAATGTAAGGCTAGGCCTGGCAAGGAACAATGGATACCATGGTAACACAAAGCTAGGCTAGGTAACACATGGAACCATGGGAACCATGGTAATACAAGTCAAATCAGGGCAAGGCAATGCACCAGGGCATCATGGTAAGGCAAGCCAAGGCACAACAAGGTACCATGGGTGCCATGGTAAGCCATGGTGAGGCACCATGGGCACCATATTAAGGCAAGACAAAGCACCATGGGCAACATAGTAAGGTAAGGCAAGTTAAGGGAAAGCAAGGTAAGTCATCATGGACACCATGGTAAAGCAAGGCAAAGTAAGCTACGGGAAGGAAAGGTAAGGTAGTGCAAGACGAGGAAAGACAATGCACCATAATTATTATGTTGAGGCAAAGCTACAGAAGGCAAGGGAATTATGATTGGTATCATTGTAAAGTAAAGGAGAAAAAATGAAAGGCACCATGGACATCATGTTAAGGCAAGGCATGGCAAGGCACCATTGGCACCACGATAAGACAAGGCAAGGAAAGGCACCATGGGCACCATGGTAAGGCAAGGCAAAGGAAAGCAAGACACCATCAACACCATGGTAAGGTAAGGCACTATGTGAATCATCTTAAGGCAAGGAAAGGCAAATCACCATAGGTACCAGGGTAAGGCAAGGCAAGACAAGGCAACACAAGGCAAGGCACCAGTGGCACAAAAGTAAGGCAAGACAAGGCACCATGGACACCATGGTAAGGCAATGCAATGTAAGGCAAGGCATGGCAAGGCAAAGCAGTATGTAACCATGGGAAAGCAAAGCAATGCACCATGGGCACCATGGTAAGGTAAGACAAGGAAGAAAATGTAAAATAGGCACCATATTAAGGCAAGGCAATGCATCATGGACATAATGGTAATACAAGGCAAGGAAAGTCAAGGCACCATGGGTATCATGGTAAGGCAAGGCAAGCCAAGCGAAGGCATGATGGATGCCATGCTTGGTAAGGAAAGGTAAGGCATCATGGGCACCATGGTAAGGCCAGGCAAGTCAAGGTAAGACTCCATGGGGCCCAGGGTAAGGCAAGGAACCACAGGCAAACTGGTAAGAGTAGGCAAATTGAGCTCTCCTCCCGCCATCCAAGATGCTGGAAGGATAGAAGACCAAGGGAAAGAACGTGGCTCTGGTCCCTGCTGTCATGAAGAACCAAGAGGCCAAGAAAGTGGTGAACCACCTTTTTGGGCAAAGGCCTAAGAATTTTGGCATTGGACAAGACATCCAGCCCAAAAAAGACCACACCCACTTTGTGAAATTTCCCTGCTGTATCAGGTTGCTGAAAGTGTCTTCTGCAATTAACCAGTTCACCCAGACCCTGGACCGCCAAACAGCTACTCACCTACTTAATCTGGCCCACAATTGTATACTGAGACAAAGCAAGAGAAGAAGCAGAGGCTGTTGACACAGGCCAAGAAGAAAGCTGCTGGCAAAGAGGACATCCCCACTAAGAGATCACTGGTCTTTCAAGCAGGATTTAACACAGTCAACACCTTGGTAGAGAATAAGAAAACTCAGCTGGTGGTGATTGCATATGACGTGGATCCCATTAAGCTCTTTGTCTTTTTGCCTGCCCTGTGTCGCAAAATGGGAGTCCATTAATGCATTATCAAGGGGAAGGCAAGACTGAGACATCTAGTCCACAGGAAGACCTGCACCACTGTCACCTTCACAGGTTAACTTGGAAGACAAAGGCGCTTTGGCTAAGCTGGTGGAAGCTGTCAGGACCAATTACAATGACAGATGATGAGATTTACCGTCACTGGGTAGGCAATGTCCTGGGTTCCAAGTCTGTGGCTTTCATCGCCAAGCTCGAAAAGGCAAAGCATGAAGACCTTGCCACTAAACTGTGTTAAATATACACTGTTGACTTTTCTGTACATAAAAATAATTAAAATTATACAAATTTTCCTTAAAAAAAACAGAATAGGCAAAGTCAGGCGCCAAGGGCATGACAAGGGAAGGCAAAGCAACATGGCACCATGTTAAGGCAAGGAAAGGCAATGCAAGGAATTATGGGAACAATGGTAAGGCAAGAATAGTTACCATAAGCACCAATGTAGTACAAGGCAAGGCAAGAAAATGCACCATGGGAACAATGGTAAGGCAAGGCAAGGCATGACAAGGTACAATGCGCAGCATTGTAAGGCACAGCAAGAAACCATGGGCACCATGGTAATGTAAGGCAAGGCACCATGAGTATCATGGTAAGGCAAGGCATGATAATGCAAGGCACCATGTGAACCATGGTAAGGCAAGGTAAGGCAAATCAAGGCACATGGGGACCATGGTAAGGCAGGGAAAGGTATGGCAGGGCACCATGGACACCACGGTAAGGTATGGGAAGGAACAATGTACATCATTTTAAGGTAAGGCAAAGCAAGGCCCATTGGGCAACATGTTAAGACAAGGCGATGCACCATAGGCACCATGGTAAGGCAAGGTGAGGGACCGTGGGTATCATGGTAAGGCATGGCAAGGCAACATGGACACAATGGTAAGGCCTGGAAAGGTAAGCCAAGGCAAGGCAAGGCAATGCAAAGCACCATAATTATAATGAGACATGGCTAGGCAAGGAAAAGGAAAGTACAATGGGCAACATGGTAAGGCAAAGCAAAACAACGCATGGCACCATGGGCATTATGATAAGGCATGACAATGCAGGGTACCATGGGTACCATGGTAAGGCATAACAAGGGGATTCAAGGCACCATAATCACCATGATAATGCAAGGATAGGCAAGGCAAGTCACCATGGGAATTATAGTAAGGCAAGGCAATGCGTGGCAAGAGACCATAGTCACCATGGTAAGGCAAGCATGACATGTTGCCCATGTTCCTTGCCTTGCTTTGCCTTACCATAGTGCCCAAGGTGTCTTGTTTTGCCATGCCTTACAATGGTGCCCATGGTGCCTTGCATTGCCGTGCCTTGCCTTGCCTTACCATGGTTTCAATGGTAACTTGCCTTGCCTTTCTATGGTGCCCATGGTGACTTGTTTTGCCTTATCTTGCCTTCCCTTACCACAGTGTCCATGGCGTGATGCTTACCTTTGCCCTGCTTTGCCTTATACTGTTGCCCATGGCATGCTGCCTTGCCTGGCCTTACCATGCTGCAAATAGTGACTTGTCTTACCATTCCTTGCTTACCATGATGCCCTTGTTACCATATTTTGCTTTACCTTGGTGCCCATGGTGCCTTGACTGGCCTTCCCTTGCCTTACCTTGGTGTTCGTTGTGTCTCTTTTTCCCTTACCTTCCCGTGCCTTACCATGGTGCCCGACATGCCTTCCCTTTCCATGCCTTGTCATGGTGCCCAAGGTGCCGTTCCAGCCTTCCTTTGCCTTGCTGAACATGGTGCCCATGGTGCCTTGTCTTGCCTTACCTTCCCTTTCCTTACCTTGATGCTAATGGTGCCTTGCCTTGCCACACCAAGTTGCCCATGGTGACTTGTCCTGCCTTGTCTTGCCTTGCCTTGCCGTTCCTTACCCTAGTGCCCTTGGTGCTTTCTGCTGCTTTGCCTTGCATTACTAGTGTCCATGGTGCCTTGACTTACATTGCCTTGCTTGTATTACCATGGTGCCAATGGTGCCTTGCTTGCCTTGCCCTGCCATGCCTTACCATGGTGCCTTGTGTTGTCTTGAATTGCCTTACCATGGTGCCCATGCTGTCTTGCCTTGGGTTGCCCTGGCTTACCATGGTGCAGATGGAGCCTTGCCTTTTCTTGTCTTTACTTATCTTTCAGTGATTTACTATGGTTCCCATGGTGCCTTGCCTTGTCTTGCCTTACCATGGTGACCATGATTTCTTGCCTTGCTTAATTTTGCCTTGCAATATCAAGTTGTCCATGGTGCATTACATTGTCTTGCCTGCCTTGCCATCATGCCCATGTTGCCTTGTCTTGCCTTGCCTTGCTTGCCATGCCTTACAGTCATGCTAATGGTGCCATCTCTTCCCTTACCTTGCCTTGCTGTACCATAGTGTACATAGTGCCTTGCCCAGCATTGCCTTGCCTTCCCATTATGCCCATGGTGTCTTGCCTTGCCTTGCTTTGCCAGGCCTTACAATGTTGCTGATGCTTCTCATGGTACATTTTCTTACCTTGCATTGCCTTGCTTCACCATTCTGCCCAAAGTGCGTGGCCATGCCTTGTTTTGCCTTACCGTGGCACTCATGGTGCCTTGCATTGCCTTGAATTGCCTTACGATTGGAGCTTTGCCTTGCCCCACTGTGGTGTCCATATTGCCTTGCCTTGCTTTTCATTGCCTTACCGTGATGGCCATGGTGTCTTGCCTTGCATTGCCTTGCCTTAACATGATGCTGAAGTGTCTTTCCTTGCCTTACCATTGTGCCCATATCGCCTGAACTTCAGTTGCCTTGCTTTGCCTTATCAAGGTGCCCATTATGTCCTGCCTTGCCTTGTCTTGCCTTACCTTGACTTGCCTTGCCTTACCATGTTGTCCATGGTTCATTACACTACTTTGACTTGCTCACCATGGTACCCATGATGCCTTGCATTGCTTACATTGACATGTCTGACAAATTTGCCCTTGGTGCCTTGCCTTGTTTTGCCTTGCCTTATCATGGTGCCTATGGAACCTTCCCTTGCATTGCCTTACCATGGTGTGCATAGTTCCTTGTCTTGCCTTGCCTTGCATAGTCATGTTGACTTTGGTGTTCTGCCTTGTCTTGTCTTACCATGCTGCCCATCATGCCTTGCCTTGCCTTGCCTTGCCTTGCATTACCATGGTGCCCTTGGTGCGTTGCCTTTTCTTTCCTTTCCATGGTGCCTATGGTCTCTATTTTTGCCTTGCCATTCACTGCCTTAAAATGGTGACCATCATGCTTTGTCTTGCTTTGCCTTGCCATGGTGCCCATGGTGCCGTGACTTTCCTTGCCTTGCCCTTATGTTCCCTGCCTTACCATTGTGCCCATGGTGCATTGCCTTCTCTTGCCTTGACATGCCTTGTCATGCCTTACTATGGTACCCAGGGTGCCTTTCCTTGCCTTGCCTTCCATTACAATCATTCTCATAGTGTCTTGCCTTACCTTGACTTGCCTTACAATTGTCCCCATGTTGCCTTGCCTTCTCTTTCCTTGCCTTGCTTTAAAATGATGCCGATAGTGTCTTTCCTTTCCTTGACTTTCCCTGCCTTCCCATGGTTTCCATGATGACTTTCCTTTCCTTGCCTTACTTTGGACCTCATAGTACCTTGCCTTGCTTGTTTTGCCTAGTAATACCATGGTCCCCATTGTGTATTGCCTTACATTGCCTTGCCTTGCCTTTTCTTGTTGTACCAGGAGCCAAAAGTGCTTTGCCTTTACTTGTCTTTCCTTACAATGGTGCCCACTGTATTATGCCTTTCCTTAACCTGATACCCATGGCACCTTGCCTTGCCTTGCTTTGCTTTACCTTGCATTACCATGATGCCCATTGTACTTGCCTTGCCTTGCCTTGAATTGCCATGGTATCCACTGTGCTGGGTCTGACCTTGTCTTGCGTTACCATGGTGCCCGTGGTATGTTGCCTTGCCTTGAATTGCCTTGTTTTGCCTTCCCTTACCATGGTGCCCATGATTCTATGATTCTTTTCCTTGCCTTGCCTTATGCTGGTGCACAAATTGTCTTGTTTTGCCCTGTATTGTCTTATCATGGTGCCCATGATGCCTTGCCTTTCTTTCCCTTGCCTTGCCTTGCTTTGCATAACCATGGTGCCCATAGTGACTTGCCTTGTTTTGACTTGTCTTACCATGGTGCCCACCGTGTAGTGCCTTGCTTTGCCCTGTTATGCCCTACTTTACAATGGTGCCCATGTTCACCATGGTGGTTGTTCTTGCTTTGCCATGTCTTACTAAGGTGCCCATGGTGTCTTGCGTATTCTTACCTTACAGTGGTGCACATGACGTCTTGCCTTGCCATGCCTTACCATGGTACCCGTGGTTCATTCTTTGCCTTGCATTGCCTCATCATGTTACCTATGGCCCACTGAGTTTCCTTGCCTTGCCTTACCATGTTACCCATGTTTCCTTGCCTTGCCTTGACTTACAGTGGTGCCCATGTTGCTGTGCTTTGCCTTGCCTTGCCTTGCCTTGCCTCCCTTACTGTGCAGCCCATGATTCCATGGCTTGCCTTTCCTTGAATTACCATTGTGCCCATGGTCCATTTTCTTGTCTTACCTTGCGTTTCCTCGCCTTACCATGCTGCTCATGGTTCCTTATCATCCCTTGTTTTGACTTTCCTTGACTTGCCTTGTATTTCCATGGTGCCCATGGTTCCTTGCCCTGACATTCCTTGCTTACCAGGTTGCCCATGTTGCCTTGCCTTGCCTTACCATGGTGTCTTTGGTGATTTCCTTTTCCATGTCTTGCCTAACCATGGTTAACATGGTGCCTTGTCTTGCCTTGCATTGTGCCCATGATGACTTGACTCTCCTTGCCTTGCTTGCTTTAATATGGTGCCCATGGAGCCTTGCCTCGCCTTGACTTAACAAGGTGCCTATGGTTCCTTGCCTTGTCTTGTCTTTCAGTGTTGCAGATGGTGCATTGTTTTGCCTTGCCTTGCCTTACCATTATGCCCATGTTCATTTGCCTTGCCTTACCATGGTGTCCATGGTGCATTGCCTTCCCATTCCTTGCCTTTCCATGGTGCTCATGGTGCCTTGCCTTGCCTTGCTGTACCACGGGGCCCATGGTGCCTTTCCTGACCTTTTCTTCCTTGAGAAACCATGATGTTCATGGTGGCTAACCTTCTTTTACCGTAGTGACCTTGGTGATTTTCTTTGCCTTACCATGGTGTCCACAGTGCCTTTCCTTAAATTACCCTGGTTCCTATAGTTCCTCCCCTTCCCTACCATGGTGATCATGGTGACTTACCTTGCCTTAACATCGTGTCCATGCAGTCTTGCATTGCGTTGACTTATGGTGGTTCCCATGGTGCCTTGCTTTGACTTTCCTTCTTTGATGATGGTGCCCATGGTGCCTTGCCTTGACTTACCTTGCCTTACCCTACCATGTTTTATATAACACCTTGCCTTCCTCTGCTTTATCATGGCACCCATGATTTCTAGCCTGGCCATGCCTTAACATTTACCCCATATTGCCTTTTCTTACCTTACCATGGTGTCCATGAGGCCTTTCCTGGCTTTGCCTTACCCTATGAATTAGCCCATTGTGATTTTTCTTGCCTTTAATTACCATGGTAAGCATGATGCCTTGCCATTCATTTCCTTGTTTAGTCAGGCCATAAAAGGGTGCCCATGGTGTGTTGTGTTGCCTTGCCTTGCACTATTATGTTGCCCATAATGTCTTGCCTTGCCTTGCATTGGCTTACCATGGTTCCCATGGTGACTTTTCTTGCCTTGCCTCAGCATGGTGCCCTTGCTGCCTTTGCTTACCTTGAATTACCATGGTGCCCATGGTGCCTTGCCTTACCTTCCCTCCATGGTGCCCATGGTACCTTGCCTTTCCTTCCCTTGCCTTGTCTTACCATGGTGCCAATGCTACTTTACCTTATGTTGTCTTTCCTTACGATGGTGCCCATGGTGCCTTGCCTTCCCTTGCCGTACCATGGTGCCAAATGTGGCTTATCTTGCCTTGTCTTAACATGGTTCACAATATGAATTTCTTTTATTTTATTTTATATTTTTTTATTTTTTAGATTCTTTATTGAGATATATATATATATTTTTCTATTTTTTTCAATTGCATTTTAGGTTTTGGGGTACATGTGAAGAACATGCAAAATTGTTGCATAGGTACAGACATGGCAGTGTGATTTTCTGACTTTCTCTCCATCACCTATATCTGCATTTCTCCTCATGCTATCTCTCACCATCTCCCCACCCCACACTGTCCCTCCTCTGTTTCACCCCGACACACCCCAGTGTGTGATGCTTCCCACCCTGTGTCCATGTGTTCTCATTGTTCAACACCCGCCTATGAGAGAGAACATGTGGTGTTTGATTTTCTGTTCCTCTGTCAGTTTGCTGAGAATGATGGTTTCCAGGTTCATCCATTTCCCTACAAAAGACACGAACTCATCGTTTTTGATGGCTGCATAATAGTCCATGGTGTATATGTGCAACATTTTTCCTGTCCAGTCTATCATCGATGGGAATTTGGATTGGTTCCAGATTTTTGCTATTGTAAACTGTACTGCAGTGAACACTTGTGTGCATGTGTCCTTATAGTAGAAATATTTATATTCCTTTGGATATATACCAAGTAATGGGATTGCTGGGTCAAATGGAATTTCTATTTCTAGGTCCTTGAGGAATCGCCACACTGTCTTCCACAATGGTTGAACTAATTTACACTCCCACCAGCAGTGTAAAAGTTTTCGTGTTTCTCCACATCCCCTCCAGCATCTGTTGTCTCTGGATATTTTAATAACCACCATTCTAACTGACGTGAGATGGTATCTCAATGTAGTTTTGATTTGCATTTCTCTAATGACCAGTGATGATGAGCATTTTTTCATATGTTTGTTGGCGTCATGTGTGTCTTCTTTTGTAAAGTGTCTGTTCATATCCTTTGCCCACTTTTGAATGGGCTTGTTTGTTTTTTTCTTGTAAATCTGTTTTAGTTCTTTGTAGATTCTCTATATCACCCTTTGTCAGATGGGTAGAATTCAAAAAATTTTTCCTATTCTGTTGGTTGCCTATTCACTCGAATGACTGTTTCTTTTGCCGTGCAGAAGCTGTGGAGTTTGATTAGGTCGTATTTGTCTATTTTGGCTTTAGTTGCCAATGCTTTTGGTGTTTTGGTCATGAAGTCCTTTCCTATTCCAATGTCCTGAATGGTTTTGCCTAGATTTTATTCTAGGGTTTCTATGGTGTTAGGTCTTATGTTTAAGTCTTTAATCCATCTGGAGTTAATTTTAGTGTAAGATGTCAGGAACGGGTCCAGTTTCTACTTCCTGCACATGGTTAGCCAGTTTACCCACAGCATTTATTAAACAGGGACTCCTTTCCACATTGTTTGTTTTTGTCAGGTTTGTCAAAGATCGGATGGTTGTAGATGTGTTGTGTTGCCTCCGAGACTTCTGTTTTGTTCCATCTCTGTTTTGGTACCAGTGCAATGCTGTTTTGATTACTGTAGCCTTGTAGTATAGTTTGAAGTCCTGTAATATGATGCCTACAGCTTTTTTTTTATTATTATTATTTTTTTTGCTTAGAATTGACTTGTCTATGCAGGCTCTCTTTTGGTTCCATATGAAGTTTAATGTGGTTTTTTCCAGTTCTGTGAAGAAGGTCGTTGGTAGCTTGATGGGGATAGCAATTCAATCTGTAAATTACTTTGGACAGTATGGCCATTTCACAATATTGATGCTTCCTAACCATGAACATGGAACGTTTCTCCATCTGTTTGTGTCCTCTCTTATTTTGTCGAGCAGTGGTTTGTAGTTCTCCTTGAAGAGGTCCTTTACATTCCTTGTTAGTTGTATTCCTAGGTATTTTATTCTCTTTGTAAATTGCGAATTACAGTTCGTTCTTGATTTGGCTCTCTTTATATCTGTTTTTGGTGTATAGGAATGCTTGTGATTTTTGCACATTGATTTTGTATCCTGAGACTTTGCTGATGTCGCTTATAAGTTTCAAGAAATTTTGGGCTGAGACGATGGGGTCTTCTAGCTATACAATCATGTCATCTGCAAATAGAGACAATTTGACTTCCTCCTTTCCTATTTGAATATTATTTATTTCTTTTTCTTGCCTTATTGCTCTGGATAGAAATTCTAGTACTGTATTGAATAGGAGTGGTGAGAGAGGGCATCCTTATCTAGTGCCAAATTTCAAAGGGAATGCTTCCAGTTTTTGCCCATTCAGTATGATATTGGCTGTGGATTTGCATAAATAGCTTTTATCATTTTGAGATATGTTATATCAATACCTAGTTTATTGAGAGTTTTTAGCATAAAGGCTGACAAATTTTGTCAAAGGCCTTCTCTGCATCTATTGAGATAATCATGTGGCTTTGTGTTTGATTCTGTATAAGTGGTGAATTATGTTTATAGACTTGCGTATGTTCAACCAGCCTTACAGCCCCGGGATGAAGCCTACTTGATCATGGTGGATAAGTTTTCTGATGTACTGTTGCAATCGGTTTGCCAGTATTTTATTGAAGATTTTTGCATCTATGTTCATCATGTATATTGGTCTGAAGTTTTCTTTTCTTGCTGAGTCTCTGCCGGGTTTTGGTATCAGGATGATGTTGGTCTCATAAAATGATTTGGGAAGGATTCCCTCTTTTTGGATTGTTTGGAATAGTTTCAGAAGGAATGGTACGAGCTCCTCTTTGTATGTGTGGTAGAATTCGGCTGTGAAGCTATCTGGACCTGGGCTTTTTTTAGGTGGTAGGCTCTTAATTGCTGCCTCAATTTCAGACCTTGTTATTGCGTTATTCAGGTTTTCGGATTCTTCCTAGTTTAGGCTTGGGAGGATGCAAGTGTCCAGGAATTTATCCATTTCTTCCAGGTTTACTAGATGATGTGCATAAAGTTGTTTGTAATAATCTCTGATGATGGTTGGTATTTCTGTGGAATCTGTGGTGATATCCCCTTTATCGTTTTTCATTGCATCAATTTGACTATTCTCTCTTTTCTTTTTTATTAATCTGGCTAGTGGTCTATTTTGTTGACCTTTTCAAAAAACCAGCTCCTGGATTTATTGATTTTTTGAAGGTTTTTTTGTGTCTCTGTCTCCTTCAGTTCTGCTCTGATCTTAGTTATTTCTTGTTTTTTGCTAGGTTTTGAGTTTTTTTTATCTTGCTCCTCTAGCTCTTTCAATTTTGATGATAGGCTGTCAATTTTAGATCTCTCCTTGCCTCCCATGTGGGCATTTATTGCCATATATTTTCCTCTAGAGACTGCTTTAAATGTATTCCAGAGATTCTGGTATGTTGTGTCTTCATTCTCGTTAGTTTCAAAGAACATCTTTATTTCTGCCTTCATTTCATTTCTTATCCAGTGAACATTCAAGAGCCAGTTGTTCAGTTTCCACAAAGCCGGACAGTTCTGAGTTAGTTTCTGGATTCTGAGTTTTAACTTGATTTCACTGTGGTCTGAGAGACTCCATTCTTCTGCAATTGCTAAGGAGTTATTTACTTCCAATTATGTGATCAATTTTAGAGAAGGTGTGATATGGTGCTGAGAAGAATGTATATTCTGGGGTGGAGAGCTCTATAAATGTCTTTTAGGTTTGCTTGGTCCGTGTCTGAGTTCATGTCCTGGATATCCTTGTTAATTTTCTGTCTCGCTGATCTGTTTAATATTGACAATGGGGTGTTAAATTCTCCCAATATTTTTGTGTGGGAGTCTAAGACGCTTTGTAAGTCATTAAGAACTTGCCTTATGTATCTGGGTGCTCCTGTATTGGGTACGTATGTATTTAGGATCGTTAGCTCTTCTTGTTGCGTTGATCCTTTCACGATTATGTAATGTCCTTCTTTGTCTCTTTTGATCTTTGTCTCTTTTGATCTTTATCAGAGACAAGAATTGCAACTCCTGTTTTATTTTACACTCCATTTGCTGGGTAAATCTTCCTCCATCCCTTTATTTTGAACCTTTTTGTATCCTTGCATGTGAGATGGGTTTCCTGGATACAGCAGAGCGATGGGTTTTGGCTTTTTATCCAATTTGCCAGTCAGTGTCTTTTGATTGGGGCATTTAGCACATTTACACTTAGGGTTAATATTGTTATGTGTGAATGTGATCCTGCAAATTTGATGCTAGCTGGCTGTTTGGCCCATTAGTTGATGCAGTTTCTTCATTGTGTTGATGCTGTTTACCATTTGGTATGTTTTTTGAGTAGCTGCAACTGGTTGTTCCTTTCTGTTTAGTGCCTCTTTCAGGACCTCTTGTAAAGCAGGCCTGGTGGTGATGAAATCTCTGAGTACTTGCTTGTTAGCAAAGGATTTTATTTCTCCTTCATTTATGAAGCTTAGTTTGGCTGGATATGAAATTCTGGGTTGAAAGTTTTTTCTTTAAGGATGTTGAATGTTGGCCCCCACTCTCTTCTGGCTTGAATAGTTTGTGCTGAGAGATCTGCTGTGGGTCTGATAGGCTTCCCTTTGTGGTAACCTGACCTTTCTTTCTGGCTGCCTAGGCATTTTCTCCTTCATTTAAACCCTGGTGAATCTGACGATTATGTGCCTTGGGGTTACTCTTGTTGAGGAATATCTTTGTTGTGTTCTCTGTATTTCCTTGATTGAATATTGGCCAGTCTTGCTAGGTCGAGGAAGTTTTCCTGGATAATATCCTGAAGAGTATTTTCCAGCTTGGATTCATTCTTGTCGTCACATTCAGGCAGACCTATCAAAAGTAGATTAGGACTTTACGTATAGTCCCATATTTCTTGGAGACTTTGTTCATTCCTTTTTACCTTTTTTTCTCTAATCTTGCCTTTTTTTTTTTTTAATATATATATATATACTTTTTATTGCATTTTAGGTTTGGGGGTACATGTGAAGAACATGCAAGATTGTTACATAGGTACACACATGGCAGTGTGATTTGCTGCCTTCCTCCCCATCACCTATATCTGTTATTTCTCCCCATGCTATCCCTCCCCAACTCCCCACCCCCTGCTGTCCCTCCCCTTTGTAATCAAAACAGCATGGTACTGGTACCAAAACAGAGATATAGACCAATGGAACAGAACAGAGGCCTCCGAGGCAACGCAACACATCTACAACCATCCGATCTTTGACAAACCTCACAAAAACAAGCAATGGGGAAAGGAGTCCCTGTTTAATAAATGGTGTTGGGAAAACTGGCTAGCCATGTGCAGAAAGCAGAAACTGGACTCCTTCCTGACACCTTACACCAAAATTAACTCCAGATGGATTAAAGACTTAAACATAAGACCTAACACCATAGAAACCCTAGAAGAAAATCTAGGCAAAACCATTCAGGACATAGGCGTAGGCAAGGACTTCATGACCAAAACATCAAAAGCACTGGCAACAAAAGCCAAAATAGACAAATGGGACCTAATCAAACTCCACAGCTTCTGCACAGGAAAAGAAACAGTCATTAGAGTGAATCGGCAACCAACAGAATGGGAAAAAATGTTTGCAGTCTACCCATCTGACAAAGGGCTGATATCCAGAATCTACAAAGAACTGAAACAGATTTACAAGAAAAAAACAAACAAGCCCATTCAAAAGTGGGCAAAGGATATGAACAGACACTTTACAAAAGAAGACATACATGAAGCC
>PVKV010021186.1:0-38103 GCA_004027835.1 Alouatta palliata | reverse complement strand
AAAAAAAAAAAAAAAAAAAGAAAAAAAAAAAAAAGAAAAGGCGCCGGGATCTGTGTGATTTCCCGTGCGGTGACCCACTGCGCCGGCTGAAACCGCGGGTGCTGAGTTTTTTGCCTGGGAAATCTCCTGGCCTGGCTGCTTATTTCAGTCCCCTTTTTTAATCAGATGAATGGGAGGCTCTGCCTTCCCGGAGCTCCAATTGCCAGCTAAAACAGCACCCGGACCCACGTATTTTGTATGGGGAACCGCTGCGCCGGGGCGCTGATCCAAACAGCGGCGGTGAAAAGGGCCGCGCCAGCGAAAACAGCCGCGCTGGCGAAACGAGCTGCGCTGGCGACCCGTGGGGCTCCTCCCCCTGGGAATCTCCTGGTCTGTGGGCAATAAAAATCTGTCTGGGAATGTGGCGTCCACTCACCCTCCACGCTTTCACTGGGAGCTGCAATCCTCAGCTGCTCCTAATTGGCCATCCTCAATGTTGTTTTAAGCCACCTCATTTGCACTAATTTGTTTCAGCAGCCCAAGGGAATTCACAGAGTTGGTTTAGGAAAAACCTTACCAATTCAATTAGCATACTTTTCCATACACATTAAGAACATTGAGTGAAACAAAACAAAAACTAGAAGAAGCTATAGTTAAACAGTAAATTTACATCTGGATGAGGGATAGTGTTAGTAATAGCAAAAGGTTATGTGATAAATAGCATGACTAAAGGCTCTTTGCAAACTGAGGAGATATTAGTAACAACATGGCATTGTTTTAACTCCTTAACAAATAAAGAGTTCTTATAAATCAATAATGGAAACACATAATTCCTCCCAAAAATATCAGCTAAAGCTAAACATCTTTTACAGATTAAAAGTACAAATGTCAGAGTGGACACAGGAGGAAACCCATGATCATTCATAATTTACCATAATCACCTGTCAAACATTAGACACTGATGAGGAATTGAGAAAATGAACTATGATTAATGCCAAAGGTCATTCATTATGGCATTTTAAATTATGGCAAAGTATGAAAATTAACCAAAATAGTGAACAACAGTACAATGGTTAAACACTTATCATCACTTGATTAAGTGGTATCTTCCAGTTTTCTCCACTGTAAAGTTACTGCTTTTCTCATTACTAATTAATTTGAAATTATTAACTATTTTATGGGAGATACTTTGAGAGGAAGCCAATATCTTGGTTCTTATCAAACTTTCAGTGCCAGGTTTAGCATCCATTGATCATTTTCTCTTGGATGAATTTTCAGTGTGATTTTTGCTCAAAGTACTGTGGTAATTTTTTTGAAGTATTTAAAAATATAAATTCTTTCTTAGTCTTGTCCTTACCTGTGTGTGTTAGCTCTAGGAATGTTAATATAATGTTATCTGAGATGACCAACAGTAGAACACACAGAATTAGACACATTTGAGACTAATGAGTTTTTCCATAATTATGCATAATACGGGCTGGGTTTGGGAACTGTAGGAATTTGGGTATTTTCTTATAAAAATGATTGGAAATGTGGTTTATTTTGCGTATATTCCTCCTGTTTTAACTTGCCCATTGAATCTAATTCTCCCCATCTAGGCATCCTATTCTCTATTTAAAATATCAAATAAGAAGGGAAGTGAAAATGGTTAGATAAAGAATTACTTACCTAAATCATCTGCAAGGATATATCAAATCAATTGTGTGAACCTAACAGTGGGAGTGTGTTATTCCTGCGTCTGTCTCCTCAAACTCTGTAACAATGTCTGCTTTCTGTGAGCAGAGAGGTTGAGTAAGACGTGACTGCCGCTCCATGCAACATCAGTCAGAATACCACCACAGTCCTCCTTTTCATATCCGGTGGGAAAAAAGGGAGTTGTCTGTTTAATGTTTTTATTTTGCATGAAGGAAATGATCAAGGAGAATTTGCACTTTTAATTGATATTAGTAGCAACTGATGTTCATTTGTACTGCCATAATTTTTTCTTAAAGCAGTTCATCTTTTATTTCTTACAAATTTTGGACTCTGATTTTGTTGTTTTGTTTTGTTTGCTTGTTTGTTTTTGAGATGGAGTCTCGCTCTGTCACCCAGGCTGGAGTGCAGTGATACAATCTCTGCTCACTGCAACCTCCATCTCCTGGGTTTAAGCAATTCTTTGCCTCAGATTCCCGAGTAGATGGGATTACAGGCATGTGCCACCACGCCCAGCTAATTTTTGTATTTTTAGTAGAGATGGGGTTTCACCATTTTGGCCAGACTGCTCTTAAACTCCTGACCTCATGATGCATCCGCCTCAGCCTCCCAAGTGCTGAAATTATAGGCGTGAGTCATCGCGCCCAGCCTCTCAGTGTTTTTCTCTTTCAATGGTTTGTCAATTTAAACTGTTAATGCACATTTTTTTTCTTTTGCGGCTTTTGACATAGTAAGGGTCACACCATCCTTGTTTTCCTTTAGATAGCTCATGCTCATTTGACTTAGGGGTGAAATATTTCATAGTGTCATTATTTTTACTTTTCTCTTTTATATTATTTTAGGCAAGATTCTTGATGCTATAGATGAATTTGGCCTAAGGAACAACACCCTCGTCTACTTTACATCAGACCATGGAGGGCATTTGGAGGCTAGGCGAGGGCACGCCCAACTTGGTGGATGGAACGGAATATACAAAGGTGAGGAGAGCAACTTATGGGTGTGATCTGGTGGTGAATAAGCTTTTTTATGGTTGTTATAATTAAAGCCCATGACACAAAGGAATGAGGCATGAAAAACTAAACAAGTTTGTTTAATTTGACTCTTAGTAAAATGAAGTATTGAACCAAGGTCAAGAAAATTGGTCTTCTATTTGTTAACGTTTCTGTGGAAAGAAGCCACGTATATAGAGGGAGCATCTAGAAATATGCCTGTCTGACAACCCTACAAAATTATGAGGAGTTAGCACAAGCAGATGCTTTTATGAGGTTTTTAAAGGGATATCTACTTATTAATTCCATTTATGAGACTATTGAGAGATTAAATAAGGGGGCATGCGGTTCCCAGAGAACAGAGATCAGAAACCAGGGATCCTTCACTATTAAGAAGCCTTTGATGTTCTCTTCCAATGATATAGTATAGCATAGAAAGCGGCCAAGCCCATCTTGGGTTTTACTATTAAATTCACATATACTGATTTTATGTCTGGGTGTAACATTGAGTCCACAAAATAGGTCCATAAGCTACTACATTGGCCAGCTCTATAACATGTAAGCTGATGTTATAAGAATATTATTTTCATCTGTCAAATAAGGATTAAAAAAAGAAAAAGAAAAAAAATTATTTGGAAAATGTCAAGTATGTTTTATCATATGTCTTGAGAGAGATTTTATTTTCTAGAGGAAAATACATTGTTATTCATGTAACTACAGATTCCACAGTCTTGGATTCAGTTGGAAATTATAATTTCTGTAGTAATGAGGTAAAGGCTCTGCCTCCATCTTGCAGAGGGTATGAATGTGTGCTCTTAGAGCCTGTGCTACTGAAGGGTGAATTTAGGACCCAAAACAAGTCCTTAGTGGAAATTGTTGTTATAGACATTCTATTTTTTAAAAAATAATTTAATAGCTTTGGGGATACAGGTGGTTTTTTGTTACATGGATAAGTTCGTTAGCAGTGATTTCTGAGATTTTAGTGCACCTATCACCCGAGCATGTACTCTGTACCCAATATGTAGCATTGTTTTTCGTCAGCCCCCTCTCAATCATCCCCCAAAGTCCCCAGAGCCCATTATATCATTCTTACGGCTTTGCATTCTTATAGCTTAGCTCCTACTTATAAGTGAGTGCATAGGACGTTTGGTTTTCCATTCCTGAGTTACTCCATTCAGAAAAACGGCCTCCAGCTCCATCCAAGTTACAGCAATAGACATTATTTCATTTCTTTTTACAGTTGAGTAGAATTCCATGATGTACAAGCACCACATTTTCTTTATCCACCTATTGGTTGATGGGTACTTAGGCAGGTTCCATATCTTTGTAACTGAGAATTGTGCTGCTGTAAACATGTGTGTCCATGTTAAGACATTCTATGTTTGCTTATGGGAACTATTTTTTAAAAATTTTAATTTTTCAGCATGCCACGACATAATGTAAACTCTACTCTGATTAATTTAATAAAATAAGAGTCCATTAACACAGGAAGGTGGCCTCTTCTCCTAATTTTCCCCTGGAAATTCTGGTGTACGCCTGTCATCGTGGTATAATTAAGACAACGTTCTCCTTTTATTCTCAATAATACCTTGATGTGGACGACAAATTATCATTGCTCATAGTATTCCATTTATTTTCAGGGTGTTGGAACCAACAATGAGGAAAACAGGCAGAAATCCTTGTCTTCATAGAGTTTATATCCTGCTGGAGGGAGGCACACCAGAAAATAAAATAAATAAATAATATGATATATTAGAAGGTGGCAGTAAATATGAAAAAACACGAGAATAAAGAATTCTGGGTTGGGGCTGCTGTATCAAATTAAATATTCAGGCATGCCTCATTGAGGTTACTGTGAGCTCCATAACCTTGGGGGCTGGATACAAGAAAAATGTTAATTTTAAAAAATATAGGAAGTTACTTTGAACAAAGGTATGAGGGAGATTGTAAATGAAGTAGATGTATATTTGAGATAAGAACATTTTAAGTAGAGAAAATTGCCATGCAAATAGAATGTAAATGTCCAAGAATACATATGTTTAGTTATTTAATCAAAAACCTATCAGCAGCACAGGAAAATATAATTCTGTGGATGTGCACTGATTACCCACCAGTACTCTACAAACAGTAGATACTATACAAATGTGATCTCTTTTGATACTAGCCTACATTTTAAATACATTGCATACAGTGACTATTTTAACTAGCCACAATAATTGGATGTAATTGCATTGTCTTGTAGGTGGAAAAGGCATGGGGGGCTGGGAAGGCGGAATCCGCGTCCCAGGAATTGTTCGATGGCCTGGAAAGATACCAGCTGGACAGCTGATTAAAGAAGCTACAAGTTTAATGGATATTTTACCAACTCTCGCATCAGTGTCAGGAGGAAGTCCCCCTCAGGACAGGTGATGTCATATAAACTGTTAACAACAACTTCTTTTCACTCTTCTTCCTTCTCAGAAGATTCAGAACAAGGAGACTGACTCTATCCTGGCAGACCCACTTTTTCCCTAATGCCTACACAGTTTTACCTTCATATATGACTGTGTCTATTCAGCATCCTTCATAAGCCAGAGACAAGTGTTTTCTTTTTCTCTATTGAGGTAAAATATACATATATAATTTAGCATCTTTACCATTTTTCAGGATACAGCTCAGTGGTAATAAACATATTTATATTCTTTTTTTCCCTTCATTGTCCTCTCATCTCTCCCCTTCCTGACCTCTGGTCATCACTATTCTGCTTTTTATCTTCCTAAGATTTAGGTTTTTTTTTTTTTTAGCTCCCACATTGAGTGAGAAGATGTGATGTTTGCTTTTTTCTGGCCTTGGCTTATTTCACTTAACATAATGGCCATCAGTTCCATTCATATTGCTGCAAATGACAGGAATTCCTTCTTTTTTAGGAGTGAATAGTATTCCCTTGTGTATATATAACACTTTCAAAAAAATGAATTTGTCTGCCAATGGGCAGTTAGGTTGATTCCATAACTTGGCTATTGTGAAGAGTGCTGCGATAAACATAGAAATGCAGATATCCCTTTGATCTGTTGATTTCTTTTCTTTTGGGTATGTACCAAGTAGTTGGATTTTTGGATCACATGGTAGCTCTATTTTTGGTTTTCCGAGGAACCTCCATATTGTCACAGACCAGTCTTAGATACTAATCTACAGTGGCCCATCTTAGACACTTTAACATTTTCAGCTGGGAGAAAGACGGAGACAGGAAGCTTTGGAGATGAAGGCATGGTAGGTAAAACTCACTATCTCCATAAGAAAGGGGAAAATAATCCTAGTCTCTGGTGTGAAAGATCTGGAAGACCGTGAAGAAGGTAAGATGTTTGAGAGTGCTTTGAACTCTATCATGAATAGTTTGAATTTCATCAAGACAAGATTGTTTTGTTTTGTTTTTTTTTTTTTGAGACAGAGCCTTGCTCCGTCACCAGGCGCCAGACTGGAGTGCAATGGCGCAATCTCGGCTCACTGCAACCTCCGCCTCCCGGGTTCAAGCAATTCTCCTGCCTCAGCCTCCTGAGTAGCTGGGATTACAGGCGCATGCCACCACGCCCAGATAATTTTTGTATTTTTAGTAGAGACAGGGTTTCACCATGTTGGCCAGGGTGGTCTCGATCTCCTGACCTTGTGATCCGCCCGCCTTGGCCTCCCAAAGTGCTGGGATTACAGGCGTGAGCCACCGCGCCCGGCCAAGATAAGATTCTTCATACTACATTGCTGCATTCCCCAGCAGCAACAAACCTAGATAGATTCGCTTATTGACAGTCATTGACCACAGCTCTGCAAGGGAATCCACGTAGGTCAGACATAACTATGTCTCTGCTCCAAGCCCACAGAGTTCTTGGGCTTTCTTAATGTAACAAAGCTAATCTATTTCTGAAGAAAAATAGGATAAATCTCAATGTTAATTAAAAACAAAAAAGATCCCCCATATATATATATGTGTAGTGGATATATAAAATGATAAGATGTATAGTACAGCTATCTTTTCCTGCCTGCAACCATGATTCCCCTAGCCACAGGCTAATATATGTGTGTGTGTATATATATATGTGTGTGTGTATATATATATGTGTATGTGTGTATATATATGTGTGTGTATATATATATATGTACGTGTGTATATATGTGTGTATATATGTGTGTGTATGTGTGTGTATATATATGTGTGTGTGTGTATATATATGTGTATGTGTGCATATATATAATTGTATGTGTGTGTATATGTGTGTGTGTATATGTATGTGTATGTGTATATATATGTGTGTGTGTGCATATATATGTGTGTGTGTATATATATGTGTGTGTGTGTATATATATACGTGTATGTGTGTGTTTATATATGTGTATGTGTGTGTATATGTGTGTGCGTATATATATGTGTATGTGTGTATGTGTGTGTGTATATATATGTGTGTGTATGTGTGTGTATATATATGTGTATGTGTGTATATGTGTGTGTGTATATATGTGTGTGTGTATATATATGTGTATGTGTATATATGTGTGTGTGTGTATGTATATATGTGTGTGTGTATATATATGTGTATGTGTGTGTGTATATGTGTGTGTGCATATATATATGTGTATGTGTGTGTATATATGTGTGTGTGTATATATATGTGTATGTGTGCATATATATAATTGTATGTGTGTGTATATATGTGTGTGTGTATATGTGTGTGTATATATTATGTGTGTGTGTATATGTGTGTGCATATATATGTGTATGTGTGTGTATATATATGTGTGTGTGTGTGTATATATATATGTGTGTGTGTGTGTGTATATATATATATATATATATATGAGCAAATTCTTGCTCTGTTGCCCAGACTGGAGTGCAGTGGTACAGTCATATCTCACTACAACCTCTATCTCCTGGGCTCAAGAGATCCTCCCACTTCAGCTTTCTGAGCAGCTGGGACCATGGGCATGCACTAACACACCTGACCGGTTTTGTCATTTTTGTAGGAATGGGACCTTGATATGTGTCCCAGGCTGGTCTCTAGCCCCTGGCCTCCAGCAATCCTCCTGCCTCAGCCTCCCAAGGTGCTGGGTTTACAGACATGAACCACTACAATTGGCACCCCCCTTTTCTTACTTGCTTTAGCCAGTAAGGGAATTTATTGAGAATGTATGTAAAATAATAACAGAATAAAGATTTCTTCTACTTTGAAAAAAGAGTATTCATCAATTTGAGCTACATAATACATTTCCAAATACTTATATAATAGTTTAGCGCTGATGCCAATTTTTTAAGTTACTAAGCCAATCGTAATCATAAAAATAATTTTCCAAGATGTGAGTGAAATGCATTGGGTTTGGGATATTGGTATAGATTATATTTGGACTTACAAAGTGCTGAGGAGAATCTCAATCTCATGGAATATTGGTCTGTGGATGCTGATTAGGATTTGCCTTTATAGGAATTATTTGATTTTTAGGCCAGGCACAGTGGCTCACGCCTGTAATGCCAGCACTTTGGGAGGCTGAGGCAGGTGGATTGCTTGAGCTCAGGAGTTTGAGACCAGCCTGAGCAACATGGTGAAACCCCTTTTCTACAAAAAAATACAAAAACTATCCAGGCATAGTGGTGCATACCTGTAGTACCAGCTACTCAAGAGGCTGAAGTGGGAGGATTGCTTGAGTCTGGGAAGGTCAAGCCTTCAGTGAGCTATGCTCCTGCCACTGCACTCCACCCTTGGCAACAGAATGGGACCCTGTCTCACAAAAAAAGGAAAGAATTTGATTTTGGTTTTGATTTTGTCAGAATAAGCTCTAAAAATATTACATCTTCATTCCCATTCCCTCTGCATTTGACTTCACACTTCAATGGGAAACAAAGGTGAATCACTGCAATGATTCTAGAAGATTCTAGAAGATGTGAATGCTTTGCTGCAACTGCAAGTCACTCCATTTTGCTGGAAGTCTCTAGAAGTTTTTATTACATCAAGAAAAAAGCAGATCTGTCAGATGTGTCAAAGCTCATAAGAAAAAGAAAGTTGCCCCTATCCAACAAAGGAAGCTTAGACGGTTTAAGTCAGTGAAGGCAATTATTTTGGATTCATAGATAAAACCAGTGTATTTTATTATAGATAAAAACCTGTGTGTTTTTGCTGCTACTTAGTTATTTATATAAAGAGCAAAAAATATTGACCAGAGTGAAAGGCAGCTCTAAAAAATAAGACAAAGGAACTAAGAGTATATTTTATATTTTTCAAAAATTTTTGTGATAAATTTTTATATTTTCTCCCCTCCGTCTCCAAAAACAAAAGTTAGATACTGATGGTACTAATACAGAAAGAAAAATATTTTAGAAGTCATGGTTACTTACTGAAAAACAAACTATCAAGAACTAATTAAGGCACCCCCCCCAAAGTTTGCCTTTCTAATATTTAAAAAAAAAATGTTTGATGCTAGTAGATATTTGTATCAACACACTAAGGCTGGAATTTATTTTATAATTTTTGGGACTGAACATTAGATAAAGATGCTTTTCTTTTCTGCCTGAAAAGAAGGCATTGATGATGCTAATACAGGAAAGAAATGTTTTATTTTTTATTTTTATTTATTTTATTTTTGAGACAGAATCTCACTCTATTGCCCAGGCTGGAGTGCAGTGGCACAATCTCAGCTCACTGCAACCTCTGCCTCCCGGATTCAAGTCATTCTCGTACCTCAGCCTCCCGAGTAGCTGGGACTACAGACACCCACCACCATGCCTGGATAATTTTTGTATTTCTTGTAGAGATGGGTTTTCACCATGTTGACAAGGCTTGTCTTGAACTCCTGACCTCAAGCGATCCTCCCTCCTTGGCCTCTCAAAGTGTTGGGATTTACAGGCGTGAGCCATCATGGCCAGCCTCCCCAAAAATATTTTAAAAATCACTGTGAGGTTATTGCAAAAAGAACCTATCAAAAAAAAAAAAAAAAAAAAAAAAAAAAACTATGGAGAAGCCCCAGATTTCCTGTTCTACCATTTAGAAATAGTTGTTTGAAGAAGTCTGTTGCTCCACATGGCCCAACAGCCTGTTAGGGAGAAGGGAGATGTCCAGGCACAATATTGTTACATTGCATGAACGTGGAGGGCAACTGCTCCCGAGCTCCAGCCATTGTGCTGACCTTAAAAAGAAGAATGAGTGGATCAGAGTTCACTCACCACTCCAGTGCATTCTGCTGCATGAGATTACACGCTCATTTGGTTAGGGGTTAGGGTTATGAGTTTGATGTCCTCGATAAGATGTATAGTATAGCTGTCCTTTCCTGCCTGCAACCATGACTCCACTAGCCACAGGCTAAGTCCTCAGAGGATGTGCCATCTTTGTAGTTAAATAGGAAGTGGAAGAAAATCCTGAAAATGACTAAGGCACTGTGGTGGGAGACCTAACCTCAGTTTCACACACAGGTTGGTGTGCCGGGTACTACTCATCAGGTTGATTTTTTTGTTATTTCTACACTTGGTTCTCCCAAGCCTCTTTATTTGAATTTATGACGTTGCTGGCATGTGTGTTGACCCGTTAAATATGTCCTTGCTAATAGAGAATAGCTGTACTATGTAGAAAGGAACAAACAGCAAATTTACAGTATCAGGCTCACTGTCTATGACACCAGCAGAGTGAGGATCTGTGGATACCTGTCTCCTGTCTCCTTCAGTCTCCGACACAATGAAATCAACAAGAAGAACTCAAAAGCGGCTCTCACCTGTGCAGAAATGAAGGATGCTAATACTATAAAAGCCAATGGAGTAGAAGAAAATAGTCATACCTCTGTATCCAAAGGTTCTGCATCTGCAAATTCAATCAACTGCAGATCAAAAATATTTCATAGGATTTTCTAGAATAAAGAACCTAAAATATCCTAAGATTTTTTGAAGAAGAAAATAGTTTGAAGACTCACTACATAATTCCAAAATGTACTATAAAGCTAGAGTAATGAAGATGGTGTCATGTTGATATAAGGGTTTCAGTGGATCAATGGGATAGGGGAGTCCAGAAACTGATCAATATGTATATATTGCTTTTCAACAAATGCCCAGAATAATTCAGTAGAGATAGAACTGTCTTTCAATACATGACACTAGAACAACTGGACATCTAATGCAAGAAAAATAAATCTCAACCTATACCTGACACCACATTAGAAAATTAACTCGATTTGGACCATAAGCCTAAATGTAATCCTGACGTATACAACTTTTAGGTGAAAAAACAGGAGAAAATCCTATGAACTATTTTTGATCTGCAGTTGACTGAATTCACAGATGCAGAACCTTTGAACCTGGCACAGTGGCTCTCGCCTGTAATCCCAGCACTTTGGGAAGCCGAGGCGGACGGACCACTTGAGCTCAGGAGTTCTAGACCAGCCTGGCCAACATGGCGAAACCCCATCTCTACTGAAAATACAAAAAGTAGCCGGATGTGGTGGCAGGCATATGTAATTCCAGCTACTTGGGAGGCCAAGGCATGAGAATGGCTTGAACTCAGGAGGCAAAGATTTCAGTGAGTCAAGATCACGCCACTTGCACTGCAGCCTGGGCGACACAGTGAGACTCCCCCTGGAAAAAAAAAAAGAACGTCTGGATACAGAGGGATGATTTTCTTCCTTGGCTTGTCTTTTTCTTTTCTTTTAAATTTTTTTTTAAATTTTACTTTAAATTCTGGGATACATGTGCTGAACTTGCAGTTTTGTTACATAGGTATACATGTGTGGTTCACTGCACCTATCAACCCGTCATCTAGATATTAAGCCCCACATGCATTAGGTATTTGTCCTAATGCTTTAAACTTTTTTTATTAGTATTTGATATTTTTATTTTTTTCTTTTCTTCTTTTTCCCCACTAATGGACTGAGGTCACATGTTTATTTTCTTGACATTGATATTTGAAAAGCAGAAGTTTTACATTTGATAATGGCTAATTTATCGTTTTTTCTTTTATAACTTGTGATTTTTGTGATAAAACTTAAAAAATATTTTCTTATCAAAAGATCACAGTGATTTTCTCCAATGTCTTCATTTAGAAGTTTTCTAGTTTTGGTTTTACATTTAGATTTATGGTCCACATTGAGTTAGTTTGTTCATGTGGTTTCAGGTATAGGTTGAGATTGATTTTCCTTGCATTTGGATATCCAATTTTTCTACTGTCATTTATTGAAAGACAGTCCTATCTCTACTGAATTATTTTGAGCATTTGTTGAAAAACAATATACATACTGGTCAATTCCTGGACTCTCCTATTGCACTGATCCATTGAAACTCTTGTATCAACACTACACTCTCTCAATTACTCTAGCTTTATAGTAAATTTGGGAATCATGAAGTGAGTCTTCAAACTATTTTCTTCTTAAAAAATTTTTAAACCATTCTAGGATCTTTATTTTCCCCTTGTGTATTTTAGAATAAGTTTCTTCTTTTCAACATAGACCTTTCTGGAATTGTGACTGAGATTGCATTAAATCTATAGATCAATTTGCAGAAAATAGATGTCTTAAAAAATTTGAATCTTCCAATCAGTAAATATGTAGTTCATTTCTTCATTTATTCCTCTTATTAGGTGCTTTGTGGCTTTTCTCATACAAAATTTTCACATAAAAATGCTATCCCTGGCCGGGCGCGGTGATTCACACCTGTAATCCCAGCACTTGGGGGGACCAAGGCGGGTGGATTGCCTGAGCTCAGGAGTTCGAGACCAGCCTGGGTAACACAGTGAAACCCTGTCTCTACTAAAATACAAAAAATTAGTCGGGGGTGGTGGCATGCACCTGTAGTCCCAGCTGCTCTGGAGGCTGAGGCAGGAGAATTGCAAGAACCCAGGAGGCGAAAGTTGCAGTGAGCCGAGATCGTGCCACTGCTCTCCAGCCTGGCCGACAGAGTGAGACTCCATCTCAAAAAAAAAAAAAAAAAAATGCTATCCCTAAATACTTCATGCTTTCTCATGTTATGGTACATGATACTTTTTACATAATGTCATTCCCAGCCATTCGTTGCAAATATATAAGGCATTTTTAAAAGCTAGTGTTGTATTGTGTGATCTTGCTAATATTATTTCCGGCAGGTTTTTTGGTGATAATTAACATAGGAAATCATTGTATCTGATAGTAAATATAGTTTTATTTCTTTAAAAATCCTTTTTAGGCCAGGCGCAGTGGCTCACGCCTGTATTCACAGCATTTTGGGAAGCCGAGGTAGACAGATCACCTGAGGTCAGGAGTTCGAGACAGGCCTGACCAACATGGCAAAACCCCGTCTCTGCTAAAAATACAAAATTAGCCAGGCATGGCGGCGCACGCCTGTAATCGCAGCTACACAGGAGGCTGAGGCAGGAGAGTGGCTTGAACCTGGGAGGCAGAGGTTGCAGTGAGCCAAGACTGTGCCACTGCACTCCAGCTTGGGTGACAAGAGCAAAACTCCGTCTCAGATAAAAAAATCCTTATCTGGGATGTATTATTATGTGTTTCTTTACAAAGTAGGTTTTATTATTATTACTTTCTAATATAAGGCACAAGATATATTTTCTAATGTAAAATTTTACAATTCATTTTAGTTTAGATTCAGAGGCCAATGTGCAGGTTTGTTACGTGGATGTTTGTGTGATGCTGAAGTTTCTATTAAACTTGTTACCCAAATAGTGAACATAGTACCCAGCAGGTAGTTTTTCAACCCTTCCTTCCTCCCTCCTTCCCCCTTTGTGGGGCCCCCAGGGTCTAATGCTCCCACCTTTCTGCTCATGTGTACCCAGTGTTTAGCTCCCACTTGTCAGTGAGAACATTGTGTTTGGTTTTCTGTTTCTGCGTTTGTTTACTCCATTTCTCATATAAAATTAGACGTATATGACTTTTTAGTGATTCCTTTTTCACAGGGTAGCAATACAATTGCAAATGAAGTTCAGATTTATGAAATTGCCACCAATTGCTGAGCTGTGTAGAGCCTCTGTGTCACAACCAAGGAGATGTGATCTTTTTGCCTTTGAAGCATGCATTGTCACATTCCTGGGTCTCATCATTTCACAGTCAAAGCTTAGCTTTCTTGTCTTGCCCACTTGAGTGTCATCTCCCGGAGAGCACGCATGAGTTTTCCTGAAGACTCAGCACTCTGTCCTCTGGGCCTGAGGCATGACGCTGTCTGCACCCAGTACCCTTCAGGCAGCCTGGGAGCCAGCATCCCTTCTCCCGCTTCTCCTTATCCGCACTGTCTGTGTCTCTGCAGGGTCATTGACGGCAGAGACCTCATGCCCTTGCTGCAGGGCAACATCAGGCACTCGGAGCATGAGTTTCTGTTCCACTACTGCAGCTCCTACCTGCATGCCGTGCGGTGGGTCCCCAAGGACGACAGTGAGTACTCAACACGTGCCTTCCTGTTCCCTGCCAGGAGCAGGGTCACAAAGGTGTATCCTGAGTTTGCTCTTCCTCTCCTCCCCAGACCAGTCATTTCATTCCAGGGCTGTCACTGAACACGTTTTTGGAAAAGTTTCTCAGAATTGCTCTTTTGCAGAAAGGCAGGCTGGGGTAATAGAGATGCTAATTGGTTTCATTTAATTATCTCAGCAGATGTACATACATGAAATCATCACGTTGTGCATGGAAAATCTATGCAATTTTTACTTCTCAGTTGCACCTTAATAAAGAAAACAGATGTATAAAACAATTCCATGGACATAAAATTTACCCAAAAAGTCAGGGAGACACTTTTAAGAAACAGACATTTTTAGTCGGTTATGGTGGATCACGCCTGTAATTCCAGCACTTTGGGAGGCCGAGGCGGGCAGATCACTTGAGGTCAGGAGTTCAAGACCAGCCTGGCCAACATGGTGAAACCCCGTCTCTACTAAAAATACAAAAATTAGCTGGATGTGCTGATGCACTCCTGTAGTCCCAGCTACTTGGGAGACGGTGGCAGGAGAATTGCTTGAACCCGGGAGGCAGAGGTTGCAGTGAGCTGAAATCACACTATTACTCTCTAGCCTGGAAGACAGAGCTAGACTCTGTCTCAAACAAAAACAAAACCAAAATATATATACATACATTTTTAGAAACAGGACTGATATCTGCTGGAAAATGTGTGAATCATTTTCCCAGAGGATTCTAATGTTCTCATTTTGTTCTAAGGATTGCATAATATTTAGCATTGACCTGTGGGCAGAAGGAAACACAAGAAACAGACCTGAGAGGCCGGAAGAAGACAAGGGCAGTCAGCACCTTGGGTGCATGTCTCTGATGGGCTTTGCTTTCTTTCTTTTTTTTTTTTTTTTTGGAGATAAAAAAATGCTTATTGAATATCTTCTAAGGGCAGGTTATTTTGTAGGCATAAGAGGTCACGGTTAAACTTTCATTTATAAAAATCAATTCTAGGCAGACTAAAGATAATATTCAAAATTAAAAGTGCTAGAAGAACATGACTTTATGACTCAGAACTTAGAAGTGTTTTTTGTAATTTTTAATTTTTAAAAATTGACACATACATAATAATATGTACATATTGCACATGAAAATGAGGATATGTAGTGATATTTTGAGATACGCAATGCATAGTGATCAGATTAGAATGAGTGGCACATCCATCATCTCAAACACACATAATCTCTTTGTGTTGGGAACATTGACTAGCCTCCTTCTAGCTGCTTGTAACTATGTAACTTACTATCGTTAACTATAGTCATTCTACAGTGTTAGAACAGGGGTCCCTAACTTTTTTGGCACCAGGGACCAGTTTTGTGGAAGACAATTTTTCTGCAGACTGGGATGGGGGGATGGCATCAGAATGATTCAAGTGCATGACATTTATTGTGCACTTTAGTCGTCTTATTACTGCGTTGTATTATATAATGAAATAATTCTACAACTCATCATCATGTAGAATCAGTGGGAGCCCTCAGCTTGCTTTCCTGCAACTAAGCGGTCCCATCTGGGGTAATAGGAGACAGTGACAGATCATCAGGCATTAGATTCTCATAAGGAGTGTTCAGACTAGATCCCTGCCACGCATGTGCAGTTTACAATGGAGTTAGTGCTCTTATGAGAATCTAATGCCGCCACTGATCTGACAGAAGGCGGAGCTCAGCCAGTGATGCAAGCCATGGAGAGTGGCTGTCAATACAGAGGAAGCTTCACTCTCTCACCCCACTATTCACCTCCTGCTGTGTGACCCGGTTCTTAACAGGCCACGAACAGGTACCAGTCCGTGGCCTGGGGATTGGGGACCCCTGCTGTAAAGCAGTAGAACTTCCTTTGGTTTGGCTGAAATGTGCATCATTTAACAAATCTCTCTTTTCTCCTCCAGGTGGCGCAGTTTGGAAGGCTCACTACGTGACCCCGATATTCCAGCCACCATCTTCTGGTGGCTGCTATGTCACCTTATTATGCAAATGTTTCGGAGAACAGGTTACCTATCACAACCCCCCTCTGCTCTTCGATCTCTCCAGGGACCCCTCGGAGTCCACACCCCTGACACCTGACACAGAGCCCCTCTACGATTTTGTGATTGAAAAGGTGGCCGCCGCCCTGAAGGAACACCAGGAATCCATCGTGCCCGTGACCTACCAACTCGCAGAACTGAATCACCCCAGGAAGTGGCTGACTCCTTGCTGTGGGGTGTTCCCATTTTGTCTGTGTGACAAGGAAGGGGAACTCTCTTAGCCCCGGATGCTAAGGAGAAGAGATAATTACAATCAGGTTACCAAAGGTCAAAACTTTGGTGCTTTCAAGTTTGCAGGGAATACATTTAAGAGCCAATAAATTCATCTACCACTCCAGATTATGAAAGGCCCACTGCTTATTCCACTTGCTGCTTTTTTTTTATTCCTGTGGATAAATGTTAATTGACATTTGTTTTATTTCCTGAAAGTTTGTAATTTATTAATTCTCTTGTAAAAATCCACACGACAGCTGCTGATCATGTCACTGCAGAATTGCTACTTCTTCTGTTCTTCACCTAATCCCCACCTTGCCCATCACCAGCACCACCAATGGCCTTTGCAGTCTCCTGACTTTCTTTGTCCTGTTCTTTCGTTGCACTTGCTGTTTACTTGACGTCTTTTTCCTCTCATATGGGCTGTGTCTTGCAAGTCCATGTTTGGGTTCATTTTTCTTTGCACAATCTGAAATTTTTAATCATGCCAAAACCAGTTGTCTTGCCACCACCAAAATGAGTTCTGAATATGAATGCAAAGAGGACATCCTGGCTGGGCGCGGGGGCTCACTCCTGTAATCCCAGCACTTTGGGAGGCTGAGGTGGGTTTATCACTCAAGGCCAGGAGTTCAAGACCAGCCTGGCCAACATCATGAAACCCCGTCTCTGCTAAAAATACAAAAATTAGCCAGGCGTGGTGACACATGCCCATAATCCCAGCTACTTGGGAGGCTGAGACAGAATCACTTGAACTTGGGAGCTGGATGTTGTAGTGAGCCGAGATCATGCCACTGCACTCCAGCCTGGGTGACAGAGCAAGACTCTATTTCTCAAACAAACAAACAAAACACCAAAAACAAAACAAAACCAACCAACCAGGACATCCTCTGTGCTCTTGTCCATTTGGGCGAGTTTTTCCTGAATTTCTGTCTTAGGTCCTGTTGCCTTCCTGTGGTGACGAACATCGATGACCATTTGCTGCCTCTGAAGAAGTCAGTAGCTCATGACGTTCCTGTGTAGATAGTGTGTCATTCATGTTGGCAGCTGAGTGCACTGACGCAATCATAGCTCGCTGCACCCTTGAACTCCTGGACTCCACAGCAGTCCTCCTAGTTCAGCCTCCTGAATAGATGGTACTGCAGACGCATACCACCACACCCAGCTCTTTGTATTCTTTTGTGGAGAATGGGTCTTGCTATGTTGCCCAGGCTGATCTCAAACTCTTGTCCCCAAGTGATCCTCCTGCCTCAGCCTCCCAAAGTGCTGGAATTACAGGCATCAGCCACTGCACCAAGCTTAATTTCCATTTTCTAAACATGTCTTTCCGTGCCAGAAAACAAGCACCTACCCAACACTTGTGCCATCTGCTCCATTGCTTTGCTCTCAATATAAGGCCCTGTGTGATGAGGAGGCCACATGCTGGGCATTTTAACAGTGCATTAAGAGGAACAAGAGTAAACGTGGCCACGAACCCACCAAAAGGGTTTGTGTTTGGCAACAACAGATAGAAACCGAATCGAGAGTGGTGCAGCAATTCAGCAAAACGTGTGTGAACCCAGAAAATCTGAGACAGGTCTCAGCTAATTTAGAAAGTTTATTTTGCCAATGTTGAGGACGTGCCCATGACACAGACTCAGGAGGTCCTAAAGAGCAGTGCCCAAGGTGGCCAGGGCCTGCTTGGTTTTATACATTTGGGAAGACATACGTAAGAAGTACATTGGTTTGGTCTGGAAAGGCGGGACAACTTGAAGCAAAGCCAGGAAGACTCGAAGTGGGAGGGCGCTTTCAGGTCACAGGTAGGTGACACACAAGGGTTGCATTCCTTGAGTTTCTGATTAGCCTCTCCAAAAGAGGCGATCAGACATGCATCTGTCTCAGTGAGCAGAGGGATGACTTTGAATAGAATGGGAGGCAGGTTTGCCCTAAGCAGTTTCCAGATTGAGTTTTCCTTAGCGGTTTTGGGGAACCCAAGATACGTTCCTTTCACACATGCTAGCACTGAGTAACACAGCAAGTGGTCTCCTGGCAGTCTGGAAATTTCAGCAACAGCTAAGACATCACGTCTCATGAGCAGCCAAGTTCTAGAAAGCAAAGTAGGCGTCAACAACCTAGGAGGAGCACTGCTTTGATCGGCTCCCCCCGCCCCGCCCCGAGAATGTGCCAGAGCGTTGATGAAGTCTCTTATTTCCTTCTTAGCTCAGCCTTATGCTTTAGGTATAAACACTTGTATGAGACTGCCCAGGGCTGCCATAACAAATTGCCATCAACTTGGTGGTTTAAGAAAACACACATTCATTGTTCCATAATTACAGAGACTAGAACTTCAAAAATCAAGGTGCTTCCTGGGAGACCCTAGGCAGAATCCATCCTCGGCAATCCTTGAAATTTCTTGGCTTGCGGACACCTCACTCCAATCTCTGCTTTTGTCATTACATGAATGTCTACCCTCTGTGTCTTTCCTTATAGAGAGAGATTATAGTTATACAGAATTTAGAAGCCACCTATTAACAAAGTCTCATGCACAGGTACCAGGGTTTAGGACCTTAATGTAACCTTTGAGGAGGTCATAATTTAACCCATTGCATCCCTATACACCAAGTAGAGTATCTGGAACTCAGAAATGTTCTGTAACTGGCTCAGGAGAACACAGCTTGGGTGTTACTGGGCTGGGACTGGGGCCCTAGCCACACCAACCCCAAATCTCCATGCACATCAACCCTACGGTGTTGAACTAGGAGGCGGAAATTGACTCCAGAGGTGGGAATTGGACACCAGACCAGATTGAGGACTAGCTAAAACAGGGCAGGGACAGGAGCTGCTTTCTGTCAGACATGCCCACCAGTATGCCATGTGAATTTACCATTGCCATGGCAACACTCAGGAGTTACCACCCCTTTCCAATGACCCAATAACTCAATGATAACTACCCCTTCCCTAGAAATTTCTGCATGATCTGCCCCTTAGCCTTCATGCAATTAAAAATGGGTATACACTTTCGGAGGCTGAGGCGGGCAGATCATTTGAGGTCAGGAGTTTGAGACCAGCCTGACCAACATAGTGAAACCCTGTCTCTATTAAAAATACAAAAATATTAGACGGGTGTGGTGGCGGGCGCCTGTAGTCGCAGCTACTCAGGAGGCTAAGGCAGGAGAATTGCTTGAACCCGGGAGGCGAAAGTTGCACCGAGCTGATGGTGTCACTGCACTCCAGCCTGGGTGACAGAGTGAGACACTGCCTCAAACAAGAAAAGAAATAAAAATAAAAATAAAAATAAAAATAAAAATAAATGGGTATAAATATGACTCCAAAGCTGCCCTGAGCTGCTACTCTCCACCTACAGAATACCCTGTTCTGTGGGAGCAGTCACCGAGCTATAACACTGTTACAGCTATAAACGGCGTCAATAAAGCCGTTTTCTTCTACCTCTGCTTTGCCCTTGAATTCTTTCCTGGGTCAAGCCCAAGAACCCTTGTGGGCTAAGCCCCACTTTGAGACTCATCTGCCCTCCATCAGTGTCTCTCAAAGGTGCAACCCCAGGAGTAACATAATCATGTGTGTTCGTCAATTCGCAATTGCAAAAATGTGGAACCAGCCCAAATGCCCATCATTCAACGAGAGGGGAAAGAAACCGTGGTATATGTATGTACAATGGAATACTGCTCAGCCATGAAAAGGAATGAATTAATAGCATTCACAGCAACCTAGATGGGTTTAGAGACTAAGTGAAGTCACTCAGGAATGGAAAATCAAACGTCGTATGTTCTTACTCATAAGTGGGAGCTAAGCTATGAGGATGCAAAGGCATAGGAATGATACAGTGGATTCTGGGGACTCTGCGGGAAAGGGAAGGAAGGGGGTAAGGAATAAAAGACTACAAACTGAGTGCAGTCGATACTGCTCAGGTGATGGATGCCCCAGAATCTCACAAATCACCATTGAAGAACTTCCTCATGTAACCAAACACCACCTGTTCCTTCAAAGCCTATAGAACTAAAAAAAAAAAAAAAAAAAAAAATCAAAAATTATGCATGTTTGACTTATTTCAATGGACCTATACTGTCGCATTGAAAATGCTAAGTGAAATACAAATAACTGTCTTAGTATTAGCTATTAAACAAGGGTATCTTTTTCCTAAGTGATTTGGGGCAACCAGATTAGACTTACTTGTCCACAAAAGAATTCCTTACACAGGCTGAGCAATTCCTCTGCCACTCCTTGTTTTAAGATCTCTAAAACATCCTTATTTTCTCCTGACTCTTAGGAGGAGGTTCATTTTGAATTTAGAATGCTCTAGAACAGAATGTTAGGATTTTCACCTGAGAAATAACTTCTGAAATCATCTTCTCAAATGCTCTTATTTTTGCGGATGAAGAACACAGAGTGTGGAGACATGAAGAGGCTTTGGTGAGTCTACACCGTAAAGGGAGCAGGCCCATGAGGTCTGGACCCCAGGTTGTCAACCCCAAATGCAAGATCCTTCTCCCTCCCCAGCTCCTGTCCTTCCATTTTCTGTAAGCACGCACCAGGGAGAAGGTAGTAGATAAAAGCAAGCTATGTGCAACCGAGGGGGTACATTCTTTTCCACACAGTGGTGTTCACAGAGGTGGAGAGAATGTTGTCTAGGGTTTGACACCGTGGGGCAAATGGGACTTGTTCTTCTTGCCAGCTACGTATCTTTTGACACATTCCCTAACCTATCTCTACCTCAGCTGTTCCATCTGTGAAATGCAACTAAAATGTATATTATGAGACTTACAAAGATTAACGGAGATAATATCTGTAAAAGACTTAGCACACAGCCCACAGGCCCAAATAAATATTATATTTCCTTTTCTAGTGGTTATTTTGAAAATACCTTAAAATTAAAATAGAAAGGATGCCATCTTTCAAAATGATACAATCCTTTACCATTGGTCTAAACACTCCAAACTCAACGCTTCATTAACCTATCATGACCCACTGCATTGAGAAAATTACCTTCACCTGTCTTGTCTGAGGTGGTCAATAATTTCCACATGCCCCCTAAGCCCTTAATTAACCATTTTCCCTAAATAGAAAGATAAATTATAAAATTAAGTCTACAAATATAGTTACTTAAGTAATTTCTATTCTTTCCTTATTCCGAATTATTCTTTAAATAATCGATGTTCTTTCCTTTGCATGGAGGAACACAAGTCTGAGCAATGCGTGTTTTTAATCATTAGATGAATTTAAACAGTAGGTGGCGTGCTGATACAGCTGTCTGCACCACTAGCTCAAAATTCCTAATACGATAAATGTGTACATTTATTTCATTTTTGTAAAGATAGCATACATTTAAACTTCAGTCTTAGAAGATGAACTTGCAAAGGAAAAACACCTTTTTCAACCCATACTGTTTGATTGCTTCCAGAAATTCACCTCCACCTACTTTATCCATCTGAGGTGGTCAGTGTTCTACGTGAGCTCCTCAAACCCTTCATAGCATTGAAGGAATGGAATGCATTGCCTGAAGTTTCAGATAGGAATAACAGAAAGCAGAAATTAGAGAAAGAAAGACAGAAGGGTAGCGGGGGAGAGAGAGACACAGAAGTATCAAAGTGCATCATCTATCATCTGGATTTTTCTAAGCACATACATTTTAATTACAACTAGTATTTGTGATCCATGCTACTCATGAAGCCAGCGCTCACACCTCAGCTCTTGGATATTATTTAGGTAAGAAAGTAGTGTATTTAGGAGCCTACTTGTAATGATCTGTAAAAATCCGAATCTTTTATGAAATTTGATTTGGATAGTACAGGGATTTGAGAGCAAATCCCAAATTAGATGGACCCACAAATGGTAAAGACTCCTAGGGTTAAGGTTATACAGTTTTGCCTTACTCAGATCTGCACGTGGCCTCAGCAGCCCTGCCTCTGGCCAGAGCAAGTTTCCTTGCACTGTTGTAAAAAACAGCAGGAGATACAGGAAGTACACATTGCGTGGAAGCACAGTTTGTGTGGGTGGATACCTTGAGGTGACGTTATGGGGTGATGGTTAGTTGCCCGGCCACCTCTTGGTGATGGTAATTGACCAATGGACATTTTCCAGCAGCAGATGGCAGGATGACATTTGGATTCTGCAGAATAGAAAGCTTGGATTCTGATTCAAAAAGTCCTGCCTCTTCCAGTATGCCTTATTTGATTTTTCATTACATTTAGATGACATGCAAGTGAAACTCCCGCTTGGAAATGCCAAATATCCACCCACATCTCCTCCCTGTATCCATTCTTTAAACAGTAAAGAATCCTCCCTCCCTCCCTCCCTTTCTTCCTTCCTTTCTGCTTTCTTTTCTGAGACAAGGTCTTGCTCTGTCACGCGGGCTGCAGTACAGTGCTGCAATCATAATTCACTGCAGCCTCGACCTCCCAAGCTCAAGTGTCCTACTGCCTCAGCCCCCCAAGTACTTGAGACCACAGGTACGAGCCACCACTCCCGCCTAATTTTTGTATACTTTGTAGAGATGAGGTCTCACTTTGTTCACCAGGCTGGTCTCAAATTCCTGGGCTCAAGCCATCCACCCACCTTGGCCTCCCAAAGTGCTGGAATTACAGCCATGAGGCACCATGCCTAGCCTATTCTTGTTTCTTCTAAGCAGAATTTTGACCAGCAATCCAGATTTCCTAATTTTAATCCCAAGAGCCAAATTTAGGTCCCTGCCAAAGAAATGCTATCAATAGTGTAGACTCAGGAAATACGCACATTTAAGAGCAAACGTTTGCAGAAACTCACTCTTGCTATCAACATGAGTAATAATAACTTAAGCAACCTCAGTTCTTGGCATCTTTCCTTTGTGGATAGAAGCAGGTATATAGTTTGCAAGGCCGAGTGCAAAATGAAAATGCTCAGCTCTTGGGGAAACAGGTAAAAATAAAAATAAAATGTTTAGTTCTGTTAAAGCAAACTAAATATGGCCTGAGCAGGCCTCTGTACTTCTATATTTGAGTCCTTGTGGACAAAGGGTATCCTAGCTTAATATGCAGACAAAATCGAAAACCTAACTTAATCGTTTGCATCTGTAACAATAGCTGAGTGTTGGCCAATCCCAGCAGCCGTACTTCAGCCACTCATAGACTGCTAAGTGTTCAAACTATGTTCAAATCAGGCAAATGCCAATGCCAAGCTGGAAGCAAACTCCCTGTTTCTGTACCACACTTCCGGTTCCTGTCCATCATTTTACTTTTTTTGTTTATGGATTTATTCTGACCACGAGGCACCCCTGGAGTCTCTCTGAATCTGCTGTGATTCTGGAGGCTGCCCAATTCAGTCATTTCTCTTCTTTGCTCAATTAAACTCCATCAAATTTCATTTGTCTGAAGTTTTCTTTTAACAGCTCCCTGTTCCAAAATGTTTAAGAAATTTCCACAGGGTGCCAGCAGAGCAGAAGGAAAAACAACAACAATAACAACTTTTTCCTCTGTCCTTCTCAGCTCTCCAGCTGCCGCCCTGGAAATTAAACTGACAAAAGAACAAAAGAAAAACAGAGTTTATTAAGACATGCCGTGCACATCCACATGGGGTGAAACTCAGTGACGAGTAACTCAAAAACGTGGTTAGAACTTGAAGCGCATAGAACAAATCACCCAAGAATACCTTTGTCAAGAAGGAAAAAGGCCTTTTAAGCTCCTGGGAGCCGCAAACTTTGGGAAGATAAATACAGGAGGGAAATGAATGGAAGAAAAAGGCAAATTGAGTAAGCTTTCTTATATGTAGACTCCTCTAGGCCTGTGTCTCTGGTAATTAATAGTCTAAGCCTGTTTTTAGGCAAATAGAAGAGTGCAGAGAGTTTTGGGATTTTTTTCCCAGTACCTTAGCTGACTTGCTTATATTGTTTGAGTAAAAAAAGCATGAGATCGTGTCCTTTGCAGGAACACAGATGGAGCTGGAGGCCATTATCCTCAGCAAACTAGCGCAAGAAAAGAAAACCAAATACCGCATGTTCTCACTTATAAGTGGGAGCTGAATGATGAGAACGCATGGACGCAAAGAGGGGAACAACACACACCAGGGCCATTGGGAAGGTGGAGGGTGGGAGGAGGGAGGGCATCAGGGAAAACGGCTAATGGGTATGTGAGCCCAGAAAGTCTGAGACAGGTCTCAGTGAACTTAAAAAGTTTATTTTGCCAAGGTTGAGGACGCGCCTGTGTCACAGCCTCAGGAAGTCCTGACCACATGTGCCCAAGGTGGTTGCAGCACAGCTTCATTTTATACATTTAGTGAGACATGAGACATCAATCAATATATGGAAGAAGTACACTGGTTTGGTCTAGAAAGGCCGGGCAACTCAAAGCAAGAGCAGGAAGATTCGAAACCGAGAAAGGGTTTCCAGGTCACAGAGGAACAGTTGCGTTCTAATGAGTTTCTGATGAGCCTTTCCAAAGGAGGCAATCAGTTATGCCTCTAACTTAGTGAGCAGAGGGGTGACTTTGAATAGAATGGGAGGCAGGTTGGCCCTAAGCAGTTCCCAGGGTCCCCAAGATATATTATCCTTTCACAGGTTCTAAGTAGTACCTGGGTGATGAAATAATCTGTATAAGAAACCCCCACGAGGGTTTTATTGTGTTTTCTTTTAGCGCCTCTTGTTTCTCAATTGTCTTCAGCTCAAAATAATCCTTATGCCAAAGTGGTATCTTTTGGGGTGACCTATCCCACTCTCCTACAAGAGCCTTAAGCAAAGTTTAGAGCTGTCTTGCAGAAGACCACCAGGATGACCAAAGAGTGTAATAGAAAGTTTGCAAACTGGGAAGTGAGAGTCCCTGGCATAAACAGAAGGTGAAGAGGGAAAAAAGAGGTTGGGGTCTCAAACCTCATAGGGATCATATAACACAATAGAGTCATGCATATTCAGCAGGTTTGGGGGGAACTATACATATTTATGAGGGGAGCTGACTGCATGCCTGATGGGTAAACATATACGTAACATATGTCCCATGTTGACTTTGACGCTATGTTTTTGCATTAAAATGAGGTAGGGCAAGGTGGCTCATGCCTGTGTAATCCTAGCACTTAGGGAGGCCAAGGCAGGTGGATCACTTGAGTTTAGGAGTTTGAGACCAGCCTGGGCAACAGGGCGAAACCTCGTCTCTACAAAAAATAAAAATAAAAGAATTAACTGGGCATGGTGGCACGCGCCCATTGTGACAACTATTTGGGAGGCTGAAGTGGGTGAATCGGTCGAGCCCGGGAGGTCGAGGCTGCACTAAGCTATGACTGCACCATTGCACTCCAGCCTGGGTGACAAAGTGGGACTGTGTATCCAAAAAGAAGAAAAAACTTTGGCTCTGTATGTGAAGAGGTGAACTATAGGACACAAAGACAGTTTGTGTGAAGCCGCTATGCACTGCTGAACCTGAAGTAAGATCTGCAGTTGCTGATCAGAAAAGAACGTGTGTAAGGCTGGTCCTCTGTGGGAATAGTGGTCTGGGTTGTCAAGAGTTAGAAGGGGACGGGCACAGTAGATTATGCCTGTAATCCCAGCATTTTGGGAGTCTGAGGCGGGCAAATTGCTTGAATTCAGGAGTTTGAGAGTAGCCTGGGCAACATGGTGAAACTGCATCTCTACAAAAAACACAAAAAAATTAGTTGAGCATGGTGACATGAACCTGTGGCCCCAGGTACTCAGGAGGCTGGCCTGGGAGGATCACTTGAGCCCAGGAGGTCAAGGCTGCGGTGAGCCATGATCACACCACTGCACTCCAGCTTGGGCTATAGAGCGAGACCCTGTTTAAAACGAAAGAGTTAGGTCTGATAATTTGCCTAGTAGCTCCACTTCTTAGGGAGTCTAGCGAGAGTGTGGTTTTTCTTATAGTTGTAGGAATTTAGGAAGTTGGCATGCTAGCCTCTCTGTCAACTCTCAGCCATAGCTAACTTTTCTTTCTGTAACCTCAGGGTCTGTTTAAGTTGCTAAAGGGGCATTTATTTTGGTCTCTCTGATGACAGGGCCTTGTGCAACAGTGGAGCTCCTGCCTCATGAAGGTCACCCTGAACATGGATAATATCACCCCAGACCACACCTGCAGCCTTCACGGTAACTCGGGGCAAGTGTCACTGGTTTTCCAAAACACTGCTGAAATTTCAGGTCTGACTACATGGGGACGGCTCTGTTCTTAGACTGGTCATGCTTAAGGTACAAGCTATATTTAAGCTGAGCGCCAAAAGATGTGTTGAATTAAGTTTAGCCTAAAGCTGCCTCCTGACATATTTTAGGGTTTGCCTAAAGGTTTCTAACCTAACTGGATATGTAAGCGGGAACCTCCTTTTGTGCCAATCACAAAGCTTTGTCCGAAGGAAGTCAACCGTCCAAACCATGCTCAAACAAGGCCTGTGGTGAGCTGTAACGAATGTGGTTGTTTCTGTCCCTCGCTTCCGTTTTCTGCACATCACTTTCCTTTTCCTGTCCATAAATCTCCTCTCACCATAAGACAGTGCTGGAGTCTCTCTGAACCTGCTCTGGTTCAGTGGGTTATCCAATTTGTGAATCATTCTTTACTCAATTAAACTCTGTTAAATTTATTTTACTTATTAATCTTTACTATTTATTTCTTTTAGAGACAGGTTCTCACTCTGTCACCCAAACTGGAGTGCAGTGGCACCATCATAGCTCACTGCAGCCTTAACCTCCTGGGCTCAAGCGATCCACCCACCTCAGCCTCCCAAATAGCTAAGACTATATATAGGTGCACCTCACCTGCCTCAGCCTCCAGAGTAGCTGGGGCCATAGGTGTGAGCCTGTTTTTTTTTTTTTTTTTTTTTTCTTTATGTGCTAGAGGAATGCTGGTGCCACTGGCAGAAATCTGGTGGAGGAAGCTATGCGTTGTAAGCCATGGGTTGGAGATGCCACTGAGCTATCTCAGGGGAAATGCCGAGGAGGCAGTGGAAGGTGAAGGCTGGATGACAGGAGACTGTTGATCTGGAGGTGAGACAGGCACTAGGGGATCCTGGCTTCAGCTACACTGGGTGGTTTTCTTTAACATGTACATTTATGTTTCATGCTAGTTCGAAGCATGTCTGGCCTTCTGGGGACATAGTCCCAACACACTTCTTTTGTTTTCGTTGTTTTTTGTTTTACTCCTCTGATGCTACAAAAGCTCCAGTGTATGCTTCTTTGAAGAGCACAGTAAGCCAGGCACCCTGGTCCATGCCTGTGGGCCCAGCTGCTCAGGAGGCTGAGGCAGGAAGATGGCTTGAGCCTGGGAGATCGAGGCTGCAGTGAGCTATGGATGCACCACTGCACTCTAGCTTGCGGGACAGAGTGAGACCCTATCTCAAAAGAAAAGAAAAAAATAAGCAAGATAGTGCATTTCAGACTGAGGCAGCAGCCGGCCGGACGGCAACTCCAAACTAACATGGCAGTCAGACTGTGTGATGTGGCTTCTCTGCTTAGAAGTGGTTCGTGGGCAGCAGAGCCTTGGACCGGGCGGGTAATTGCTGCCACGGAAACACAACTGTCTAATGGGCCAACTTGCAATAACACAGCCAATGGTCCAACCACCATAAACAACAACTGCTCGTCACCAGTTGACTCTGGGAACACAGAGGACAGCAAGACCAACTTAATAGTCAACTACCTTCCTCAGAACATGACACAGCAGGAACTAAAGAGTCTCTCGGGAGCATTGGTGAGATAGAGTCCTGTAAGCTTGTAAGAGACAAAATAACAGGGCAGAGCTTGGGATATGGCTTTGTGAACTACATTGACCCCAAGGATGCAGAGAAAGCTATCAACACCCTGAATGGATTGAGACTTCAAACCAAAACAATAAAAGTTTCATATGCTCACCCAAGTTTGGCTTCTATCAGAGATGCAAATTTATATGTCAGCGGACTTCCAAAAACTATGACCCAGAAGGAGTTGGAACAGCTTTTTTTACAATATGGACGCATTATTACTTCTCGTATTCTTGTCGACCAGGTCACTGGCATCAAGGGGTGTAGGGTTTATTCCATTTGACAAGCGAATTGAGGCAGGAGAAGCTATCAAAGGCCTAAATGGCCAGAAACCTCCCGGTGCCACAGAGCCAATCACTGTAAAGTTTGCTAATAATCCAAGCCAAAAAACCAATCAGGCCATCTTTTCCCAGCTGTACCAGTCTCCAAACAGAAGGTATCCAGGACCGCTAGCTCAGCAGGCACAGCGTTTTAGGTTGGACAATCTGCTCAATATGGCTTATGGAGTAAAGAGGTTTTCTCCAATGACCATTGATGGAATGACCAGTTTGGCTGGAATTAATATCCCTGGGCACCCTGGAACAGGGTGGTGTATATTTGTGTACAAACTGGCTCCTGACGCAGATGAGATTATCCTGTGGCAAATGTTTGGGGCTTTTGGAGCTGTCACCAACGTGAAGGTCATCCGTGACTTTAACACCAATAAATGCAAAGGTTTTGGATTTGTGACTATGACAAACTGATGAGGCTGCCATGGCGATAGCTAGCCTCAATGGATACCGTCTGGGAGACAGTGCTGCAGGTCTCCTTTAAGACAAACAAAACGCACAAAGCCTAATGAGCTCTTGTCCTCAGTCCATTTATATATGAAAACTATACAACAAAGGCAAGTTAAGAGAAACTTTATACATTAGTAAATGTCTTTGTAAGTCAGTGTTGAGATGGGGATAAAACGACTACTTAGCATCCTAAGAAATATGTGAGATTTTTTATTGCTAGTATTTGAATTAAAACTTCTTAAATATGTTTTATGTTTGAATATGGACAAGAGGTACAGGGTTTTTACCTGTCACATTGCATTCTATTGCCTTCTTTGAAAAAGGTGGACCTTTGAAAGTGTTTCAGCTAAGGGAAGACATTTCTTTTCTTTTTACATAACTGCCTTGAACCTGTGAGTAAATATTGAGGCTTTGTGTTGTAATTCTTCACTTGGTTGTGTCTTTTTCCCCCCCTTTTTTTCCTTTCTCTGATTAGCTTTGTGTTTGGTTTACATTTAAAGTATTGCTGTTATGTCTGTTTAAGAAAAGTATTTTGAAGTTTACATTTTTATTTATGAAGTTTAAAACAGTATTTATTTTGTAATTATGATTTGGGTTGGGGAAGGGGGGGCTACATTATAAACACTTATTGTAAGAATACTGGAGAACTTTTCGTAAAGCAGTACCTTGCCAAAGAGATAAGACCCTCTTTGATGTGGGTATAAAAAAAGCATCTATTTTTATAAAAAAGAAAATTTGGAGCAACGTTTTACTGGTCCTGGAACAAATATTTTGACTTGAATACTTTGAGAAATCTCTTCATATGACACCTAGTGAGCTTTTAAAATTTACCAGGAAATTTGCAGTGGTTGGAAAATTTAGAAAGATTTATGGTGTAGAAAATACTTTTGAGATCTTTGTATGAAAGGAGTAGAATCAATGGGTGAAACACTGATCATCCTGGTTATTATGTGATAGGTCGCTCACATTGATTTGCGATTTTGCAACAAATAAAAAAATTTACAAAAGAATATATAAGAGCAGGCAAGAAATTTAAATTACCAAGAGATGGGGGAAAAAAAAATCTGTTCTTCCTAAAGAAATCCCTTCAGACAGAGCTCATGGTGTTTAGTGATGTACTTGCAGTGTTGTTTGAAGAACTGTTTTGTCTTAAGGAAAAAAGATGTTGCACATGATTTGTACTGCAGCAAATCAGCAAAAGTGATCTGAGTTGGATATATTTGAAGGTATTTTGAAAGTTACGTTCAAGGCTAACACCTGAGCTTTGTGTAATGTAAATAAGACCTTGTGTTTATGAACCTTTCAGCTAATTTGATTTTTTTTCCCTTGCATGCCAAGTGATGTTCAGGTTTTGAATGTTTTTGTATCAGTTTTTTCCTTTGTAAATGGCATTAACATTGTTACTTGAGGTCTTGCTTAATCACTTTTGTTGTCCTGAGGACTTGAACTTACAGTGCATCAGATTTGTTGCTAATTTTGTCTGTAGATAGTCTAGCTTCAGCTGTTTATGGTGATGCTACATTTTCGTTTATAAATATGTTTGTGGTATAAAAAAATGAGTATAACCATAGGTTGTGAACAAATTTCCTTACATTTTTCATACAAAAATCATAAATATCTGTATGCTATTGAAATTTAACTTTGTATGATGCTTAAACCACTATTTGGGGAAATAATAAAATAAGTCTTTACCATGTATGAAAGAAATTTTAAAAAATACAAAATATTTTCTGATTAGTATCTAGCTTACAATAAATTTTCAAAAAAGCTGAAGGCAAAAATGCCTTCATCAGGATGCACTGAGAACTATATAGTTATGTCCTGCTTTTTATATAAACTGAGATGCTCACATGCTTCCCCTTAGAACAGGCAATGTGCTATGCATAACATAGTTGTACATTATCTTTGCGGTTGCTTTGAGTTTTATTTTGTATTATTTAAAATTGTAGTTATAAAATTTTTCAGTATAGTACAGTACATATACTGTGAGGCACGTGCTAAAGTGAATAAGCGAGTTTTCATTCTGACCCACTCAATGCTATTCAGAAATCAATTGGCTTAGCACTTTCTCATATCCTTAGGTGCATTTAGATTGTCAGAGTTAACCTGCGTTAAAAAAAATAAATAAAAAATAAAATACATGTACATACTTAAAAAAATAATAATAAGGTTTCCCTCAAGGGAAAACAGCAGCTACATGCTTCTTTCCTATACTACTGTAGCAAACCAAGGCATTGATGAGAGGGCATGCAAATTGTGCTTCACTTTACAGTGTTTATCAGAGCACTTAATAAAATGTAACGCTGGTATTTATTTGAAGTTGTACAGTCTGATTTCATTCACATCTGTTGGAATAGAAAATATATTCTGTTGAGTATTTAAGAGGCTGTACATGTTTTCTTTTGTGTTTGGATTCTTTGTACTTTTTCATGTTCAGTACATCAATAAACAAAGTTGAAGGGGGGAAAAAAAAAGATAGTGCATTTCAATGAAAGAACATTCTCTTAAAACGGAATGGAAAACGCTTTCAATGACTGGGCATGTGGCTCATGGCTGTAATCCCAGCACTTTGGGAGGCTGAGGTGAGAGGATTGTTTGAGCCTGAGTTGGTGAACAGCCTGGGTAACGTGGAACCAAAAACACCTGGACGTGACCGGAACCAGGATGCAGAAACCTATTCAGAAGCAAAAGCTCCACTCTCCCGGAAGAGCCTGTGCTGAAATCAGCTATCCCATACCTTACTAGAAATAGCCAACTTTAAAGCCCTTTGATTAAAACTTACCCCACCAGCACTTCCACATACTTCTTTCTGTTTTCTTTCTTTTCTTTCTTTCTTTCTTTCTTTCTTTCTTTCTTTCTTTCTTTCTTTCTTTCTTCTTTCTTTCTTTCTTTCTTTTTCTTTTTTTTTCTTTTTTTTTTTTTTTTGAGACAGGGTCTTGCTCTTTCATCCAGGCTGGATTACAGTGGCGTGATCACGGTGCACTGCAGCCTCGACCTCCCGGGCTTAACTGATCCTCCCACATCAACCTCTTGGGTGGCTGGGACCACAGGCATGCATCCTCATATCTGGCTAGCTTTTGTATTTTTTGTAGAATGTGGTTTTGCCATGTTGCCCAGGCTGGTCTTGAACTCCTGGCCTCAAGCGATCCTCCAGCCTCGGCCTCCCAAAGTGCTGTCATTACAGACATGAGCCACTGTGTCCCATCACATACTTCTTAACCCATAAATATTTAAGTTAACTCTCAGATCAGGGAGACAGATTTCAGCCCTGCCTCCTGTCACCTTGCCAGTTGACCTCACAATAAAGCGTTAAAAAGAAAAAAAAAAAAAAAAGGTACTGTATGGCATGGCATGGTGGCTCCCACCTGTAATCCAAGCACTTTGGAGGCTGAGGCAGGCAGATTGCTTGCACTCAGGAGCTGGAGACCAACATGGAAACAGCAAAACCCTGTCTTTACCAAAAAATCTAAAAATTAACCAGGCATGGTGGTGTGCGCCTGTGGTCACAGCTACTCCAGAGGCTGAGATGGGAGGATTACTTGAGTCTGTGGCAGAAGCTGTGGTGAGCCAAGATGATGCTACTGCACTCCAGCCCAAGCAACAGAGTGAGACCTTGTCTTAACAACAACAAAACAAAAAACCCCAAAGCAGTGCCCTAGCATTGGCTTATATGCATGTCAAGGGGCAAGCCCATTGCTCAGCAGCAGAATGGGTGAGGCAACCCGGAAGAGTCGTGAGAACCCCTTTGTACCTGGGAGACACTCAATGAGGTAAGTGATGGCAGACGCTGAAGATGGAGAGGTAGCAGGAAGGAAGCAACGAGTACAAACGATTCAGACCTCGTGGTGCATGGGAAGCTTGTGCTTTATTCCAGGAACAATGGAAAACCATGAAGTGGGTCTACTCAGAGCACGGCACGGTCAGGTCTACAATCTCATCTTCCACAGTGTCAAGAGGGTTTCACACTAGAGGAGAATAAGGCTGGGAATTCAGGTGGTACCAGTTAGCGGGATGTTGCAATCAAGAAAGTAAGAAATGGTGAAAGCTTCCACCTGGCTCCTGGCATTATGCGAGCTGGAACGATGCAGGCTGGTCCAGAAGCTATTTAGGATCAAGGCACAAGACAGGAAGATTAAATCATGTGTGATTAAATGGTATCCACAGCCTCCAATAAATCGACTTCGCTATCATTCATCCTTGTTTTCTTGTTCCCGACCAACATCTCTGAGAAAGAAGTTGGATTACTGCGAAGGTCTTCTTTTGCTCTATCCTTTTTCTTTTTAAGACAGTCTCACTCTGTCACCCAGGCTGGAGTGCAGTGACATGATGTTGGCTCACTGCAACCTTCACCTCCCAGGTCCAAGCAATTATCCTGTTTCAGCCTCCCAAGTAGCTGGGATTACAGGTGTGCACCACCACGTCCAGGTAAATTTTGTATCTTTCATGGAGATGGGGTTTTGCCATGTTGGCCAGGCTGGTCTCAGACTTCTGGCTTCAACTGATGCACCCACCTCGGCCTCCCAAAGTGTTGGGATTACAGGCATGAGCCACTGCCTGGCGGCTCCATCCTTGAAGGGCTATAATGGAACCAACCCAGGAAGGACCCGAGCAGCAAATGGTCACTCCTCACCCTGGTATCTCTGGGAATTTTATGAGGCTACTGTAGAAAAACGGTTTGATGAAATGAAGGCTGTGATCACCTAGTAAATCGTAGAGAAATGGCTTCCAAATGTGGGGTTGTCCTTTCCCAAACAGATGACATTAAGGTGAAATGGATAAAACTCCTGGCTTGGAAAGGTAATTAGTATAATTAGGACCATATTTATTTTTCAAATACAGAGTTGAGGACCACTGTCGTTTTCTGTAATGTATGTCTAAGTGGGCTCGGAGGGACTGTGAACTCTGGTCCTGAAGCTGATTTCATAACCTGGGGCACGTCTGTGGAAATACACGGTTGGAAGGGAGCTTGGACAGGGCTCTAGAGGTCCCACTGCTGATTGGTTTTGATAGAAGAAATCATTCATGTGCCTCTGTGGCTGCCTGCATTCTAATAAGACAGTGCAGCTTCCTCTCTCCTCAGCTTTCAACATCTGTGGAGACAGAGAATAAGGATTCTGATGCGATCTTTTAATGATGCTCTTATAAAACCCTTGACTAGATCACAGGCCTTGCCTCCACTTCTCCCAAGCTGCATTAAACACTCTTTCTTCCCATTTGCATTCACCAACCCCTTTACCTTCTCCGTATCCTTTCCAACCAAATATTTTCTGAAAATAGGCATCCACACTTGACCAAAAGTTGAATACGTGTCTACCAAAACCTGAGGATGCTAAAAGAGTTCTGTCTTGATTTTCATACCTGTGACCTATCTGTCATTTTATCCTGTTAATAATTGTAACTTCCAGGCCTGGCGCAGTGGCTTATGCCTGTAATCCCAGCACTTTGGGAAGTCAAGGAGGAGGATCACTTGAGGTAAGGAGTTCAAGACCAGCCTGACCAACATGGGGAAACCCTGTCTCTACTAAAGGTTGAAAAATTAGCCGGGTGTAGTGGTGCACACCTGTCATTCCAGCTACTCAGGAGGCTGAGGCACGAGAATGGCTTGAACCCGGGAGGCAGAGGTTGCAGTGAGCTGAGATTGTGCCATTGCACTCCAGCCTGGGCGAAAGAGTGAGAAACTCCATCTCAAAAACAAAACAAAACAAACTACATTGTAAAGATTTTCCATCAATGGGGTTATACTGTTAGTCAATATTTGAATCAGCATCTGTAGTCCTTTTAGGAAGTAATAACAAGGTATAAGAAGAGAGGAAAGAGATGTTTCATTGCAATCTATGTGAGGCTTTGGGTGTGAGCTAGGTTTCTAGGGTCTTCTCACAGAGAAACAGCAAGAGAGAGAAGGGGGCATGCGTATATTCCATGCGGCCAAGAGTGCCAAAGATCTGAGAGGCAGATGGTGGTAGCAAGTGAAAGAGGAGAATTTTCCCAGTGGAGCACTTTTTAAAAAACAGAGATGGGGTCTTGCTGTGCTGTCCAGTCTGGTCTTGAACTTCTGGCCTCAAGTAATCCTCCCACACTGGCCTTTCAAAATGGTGAGATTACAGTTATGAGCCGCTATGCTTGACCCCCATCGGAGCACTTTGATGCTTGGCTATAAAAGTCATACTCCCAAGAAGAAGCCCAAAGATGGAGAAAAGAACAAGTGTGTTGTGTTCACCAAGAACAAGGTATCTGCTTTGCATATGACCCCAAGAGGATACCTCTTAGAAGTACAGTGGTCATTGGAGTTAGGGCCCACCCAGATATCCAAGATGATCCCATCTTGACACCCTTAACTTGATTACATCTGCAAATACCCAGATAAGGGCCTATTCCCAGGTTCTGTGGTTAAGATATGAACTTATATTTTAAATGTCGCCATTCAACCTACTACAGCTTCCATGGGACATATTTGTCCAGCATCCAGTGATGTAAACAGGATTTCTGTGTGTTTTTAAGAGCTGAAAAGGGAGGAATAATTGTCATTCCTGAAATACCTTGAGTATTTTAGCAAAATAAAAGTTTCCCAGATTTGCTTAATGAATCTTTACAATAAGTAGTAGGGAATTAACTATCATGGGTGTGATTTGAGACTTGGATGAATTAAGGGAAAAAGTAAAAAGCTGTTAAAATCTTACTACCTCCTGCCAGCTCACCAGATACCTTTAATGCTTCAGGAGCAGCACATGAAATATAATTTTTGAAGGAGAATTCCATGTGCACATCTACGTCAATGGAAAAAATAGCTGGGTGGAAAAGCCTAGGAAAATGAACAGAGAGTAATTTTCAAGATTTCCTTTCATTGAAAAACAAAACTTGCTGGTTCAGAGATAAAAGAAAGTGAAGCATTTTTTTTTTTTTGTAAAGGCAAGAATTGTAAGATTTGGAGTGAAACACTGATATGAGAAGTAAACGAATAGGTGAAAATGTAAGGTAACCTTAGCAGAAAGGGATTTTAAAATTATTCTTTGAAACTCCCTGTTTCATATGCTATGTTAATCTGATTTATTTACATGCATTTAATGTTAGCATAGAGACTCATGCTTTTACTCATGCTATGCAGGATTTGGTGTACAAAGAAATATATCTACATATACTTATTTTGGTTATTGGTAAAATTAAATTAAGACATGGTTATCATGTCTTCCTGGGTTTGCAAATACTTGATGTATACCCAGCTTCAATTTTGGGGAAGTATGTTATGGGGAAACTCAGGAATCACAGCTTATTTTTTCAAAGCATGTGGAGATTCCACTCACATGAAAAAATAAACTTCCACTTAAAATAGCGTAAGTCCAATGGGTGCTTTTGAAACAATGGAATCAACTCAGAATCAAAATTCTCTATCTCTCTGATCATCAGTTGTAGAGTTAAAATATTAAGGGAAATTGTTTAAATGTTGAAACATTTTTAACAGATGGCTATCACAGAATCATATGGAATCAATAAGCGTCCTCAAATGCATGATAGAGACATTTTAAAAACTGATGATGCAAACAATGACCCATGGCAAGTTTTATTTATACCATGCAAATGTTAAGTTCATCATCGCTTCTAGCTAATGCATATCCCAGATTTTCTGACACTGTGGACGAAATCTAGAGCCACTTGTTGTTTTTGCAGAGTTACATGGAAATGTTGATTAAGTCCAAATGGAATCACAGTTTAGCTGACTGAAACACCAAATGGCTCCAATCACTTCCTGGAGTGAGACAGAGGGGAACTCATTGCAAATACATCCTACACAGTGCCTTCTGTTGAAAATGTAGTGGTTACTTTGTTTCACATGGTCACCTCTATGCAGTAGCTTAGAAAAGTGATGAAATTTTACAGACAGATGCGGGATGGGGTGTGTGAGAGAGAGAGGGAGAGAGAGAGAGAAGAAAGAAAGATAGATAGATGAGATAGAGATGACAAATAGGTGAGATACCTAATTAGATAGATATAGATAGATAGAGGAATGAATGACAGTCTAGATAGATAATTAGATAGATGAGATGAATAATTAATAGATGAGATAAATACAATAGATGAGATAGATACATGGATAGATACATAAAATAGGTAGGTAGAAGAAAGAAAGAAGCAAAGAAAGAAAGAAGAGAAAGAATACATAGATGGATAGATAGGTGGTAGCTAGGTACATAGATAAATAGATGGTAGATAAACAGATGGAATATATGGATGAATGTTTAGATAGATGGTTAGATAGATGGAATACACAGATGAAATTGATGGATGGATGGATGGGTGGATAGGTAGGTAGCTAAGTAGGTAGGTAGCTAGCTGGATAGTGATATAGTTTGGCTGTGTGCTCACCCAAATCTCATCTTGAATTGTAAGTCCCACAATTCCCATGTGTTGTGGGAAGAACCTAGGGGGAGGTGATTGAATTATGGGGGCGGGTCTTTCCTGCACTGTTCTCATGATAGTGAATAAGTCTTATGAGATCTGATGGTTTTAAAGAGGGGAGTTTTCCTGCACAAGCTCTCTCTCTCTGTCTGCTGCCATCCATGTAAGACATGAGATGTGGACTTGCTCCTCCTTCCCTTCTGCCATGATTGTGAGGCTTTCTCAGCCACGTGGAACTGTAAGTCCAATAAGCTCCTTTTCCCGTATAAAGTACTCAGTCTCAGGTATGTCTTTATCAGCGGCCTGAAAACAGACTAATACGGACAGATGTATAGAGAGATGCATAGATAGATACATACACATACACATAGATGATAGATAGATACACACACACATAGATGATACATACATACACACATAGATGATAGACACATACATGCACACATAGATGATAGATACATACATGCACACATAGATGATAGATACAAACACATATAGATGATAGATACATACATACATAGATGATAGATACATACATACACACATAGATGATAGATACGTACATACATACATAAAAACATAGAAATAGAAAGAATAAATGGTCATAAAGTCCTTGCCTACGCCTATGTCCTGAATGGTTTTGCCTAGATTTTCTTCTAGGGTTTTTATGGTGTTAGGTCTTATGTTTAAGTCTTTAATCCATCTGGAGTTAATTTTGGTGTAAGGTGTCAGGAAGGGGTCCAGTTTCTGCTCTGTGCACATGGCTAGCCAGTTTTCCCAACACCATTTATTAAACAGGGACTCCTTTCCCCATTGCTTGTTTTTGTCAGGTTTGTCAAAGATCGGATGGTTGTAGATGTGTTGTGTTGCCTCGGAGGCCTCTGTTCTGTTCCATTGGTCTATATCTCTGTTTTGGTACCAGTACCATGCTGTTTTGATTACTGTA
>PVKV010021185.1:0-38105 GCA_004027835.1 Alouatta palliata | reverse complement strand
ACAGGGGTTAATGCATAGTGGGGCAGCACACAGGGGCCAGCGCACAGTGGGGCAGCACATGGGGGCCAGCGCACAGTGGGGCAGTGCACAGGGGTCAGTGCACAGTGGGGCAGCACACAGGGGCCAGCGCACAGTGGGGCAGCCCATAGTGGCAGGAGAGCCCACAGGCTCAGCCCACAGGGGAGCCCTGTCACTCATCTGAGACTTCCACCACCTGACCCTGTGCCCCCTCCTGCACAGGGTCAGGTAGTGGGCGTCTCAGATGAGTGACAGGGCTCCACATCAGCCACAGGGTGGGTGGAAGGGCTTCTCCCTGGGGGCCCAGGCCAGCCTCCAATTTGCTTCTCTGTGGGGCATCTGGCTTTGCCTATGTTGAAGTTTCCTTTCATTTGGAAACTTTCCTTTAGAGGATGTGTTTTCCAGGTCACAGTGCCTAAGGGGAAGTAGTTAAATCCAGTACACAGCTATTACCGGAAACCAGCGCGGTGAGGGGCAAGGCTTGGATCTCTTGGATCTCATCATGGACCTCCAGAGGCCCTCCCTCACTTGCCCGCTCATTTGGCAGCTGGGGCCGCTCAGACCGTGGTGGACAGAGTGGACCCCTGCCCCGTTCAGCTGATCCTTCACTGAGGAGGCCTCCAGACACTAGCTGCTGGGAGCAGCATCTACAGTGACGCTCTCCACCATGGAGAAGAGTGGCAGGCGTAGGGAGGGCTGGGCTGTGGGCACAGCCTGGGGGAAGGTGCCCATCAGACACCCCAGATGCAAAATCCTCCAGCATAGAGGTGGCATCTACTCTTCTCCGAGTTCAGAAGACCCACCAGCTCCCAGGGATGCGCAGAAACGGGGGCCTGGAAGACACACCCCAGGGTCCACACTGCCCAGCGGGCAGGTGCTGCGGTAACCAGGAAGTCTGTTCTCATCTCGCTCCATCCAAATGCACTTTTTCAAATTCAAGACACACAAAGACGCTTTTTTTTTTAGAGACAGAGTCTCACTCTGTCACCCAGGCTAAATGGCATGGTCTCAGCTCACTGCAACCTCTGCCTCCCAGGTTCAGACGATTCTCCTGCCTCAGCCTCCCAAGTAGCTGGGACTACATGCATGTGCCACCAAACCCGGCTAATTTTTGTATTTTTAGTAGAGATGGGGTTTCACTATGTTGGCCAGGCTGGTCTCGAACTCCTGACCTTGATACACAAAGATGCTTTAAGAAAAAAATTTTTCGTTAAGCAAGTTAAGAGCTGGGCAAAATGATAGGTTTCAATTTCCCCCAAAATCAGGCATAGAGATGAAACCCGCACTCAGGACAGTAGGAGTGTGGGAATTTGGGTGGGAGTCATGAAGGTCAACCACGGTGGTGAGTCTTGGAGGCTCCCACGCCATCCCACCCCTGCCTGAGCCTTGGGTGACAGAGGAATGGTTGGGTTCCAGGGGCAGAAAGGACTTGGGCCTCCACCCAACAGAGCTGCTCCTGCAGTGGGAAGGGAGAGAGGTGGGGGCAGGGCAGGTCTAAGAAAAGCCTTCCTGGCCTTCCCTGGCCCTGGGCATGGTGTAAACCATCCTCTGACACCCAAGCATCTTTAGTGGGATATTCCTTTCTCTAGAATGCAGCGTGGGGCAGGACTTCTCTTCAGGGCATGGTCAGCAGGCCCTTCCTGCCTCAAAGCTGAACCATGGCACCCAACTATGCCCATGTCCTAATCCCTGGCACCTGTGAATGTCACTCTATCTGGCAAAGGCACCATGCATGAGGGCTCCTGACAGGAGGAGTCCCTCCTGATCCTGCAGGCAGGTCCTGCTGAGAGAGGGCAGGAGGAGCAGGGAGAATGCCACGTGAGGCTAGAGAGAGAGACCTGAGTGATGGAGGAAAGGGCCATGAGCCAGGACAGGTGGGCACCACCTAGAAACTACAAAAGACAAGGAAACAGATTCTCCTCGGGAGCCTCCAGCAGAAGCCAGCCTTGCCAACACCTCAATGTTAGCCCAGCGAGGCTGAGTTCAGACTCTGTCCTGCAGAAGCGCAAGAGGATAAAATGTGCATTGCTCAGAGCCTCAGTGTGGTCCTCTCTTAACAGCAGCCACAGAGGCTCCCATGTGGCCACGTCTCTGCACTGCGGATGCTGCAGGCGGGGCTGGCACAGACCTGGGCTCAAACCCTGGCTCCAGCACTCACTGGCTGTGGACAACAGCTCAGGTCACCTTTCTGCACCTCAGTTTACTGACAGTGAGGTGGAGAGAATGAGCACTGGGTGCCCTAGACTATAGAGTGTTGGAGAAGTGAACAGAGACCCCAGTCTCATGGGTTGCTGAGGGAAGGCAATGAGATCCTATTAGTGAGGGGGCCCAGGGAAGTGGGAGTAGAAGGGCCACAGAGGCTTAGGGTGGAGTTGTTGCTAGTGTCCCCGAGCATTCTTTCTCTCTTCATCTGCAGGAACAGAATTGTCAACAGGGAGTGGACCCCTGGGGGGTAAAGACTACATTTCCCAGCGTCCTTTGTAGTCAGGTGTAGCACATGACCACATTTTGGCCAATAGGATATAAGGAGGCAGCTGCAGTGCACCCCTGCCCTTCTGCTCCCTCCTATCTGGGATGTTCCTGGAGCTCCATGCTCACAGTGAGGTGTGGGCCACACCCTGGGAAGGGCAGAGCTACAGGCTGGAAGGAGCCTGGGTCTCTGATGACCTGAGGCCACAGAGCCATCATGGGAGCCATGGACTACCCACCCCTGGACTTTTGCATATTGGAGGAATAAGTGTCTCTGGCTGAAGCTACTGTTGATTTGGTTCCCTATCCAGAGGGGCTGAGTAACTAGCGTATCAGCAGGTGTACCTGCTGCTCTCACACTGTCCTGTGGGACCCTGCATCAGCGTCCACGTTTCCTGACAGCCACCACCTGGCCTCCAGTGGCAAGGGAAGGGGCAGAGGGTCAGGAGGCCCATAAGCACCCCCAGCCTCAGCCCCAGAGAACCCCTCCACCCTCAAGCACAGCTCCTGAAACAGCGCCACACACTGCAGGTCTGCCAAAGTGCCCACTGCGTGAACATCCTCAATAGTGGTGACCGACGTCACTGACAGTGGTAAGCATTTGGAGAAAGTGCGACAGTAACAGGAGGGTACCAGCCCACTGTACCGACGAAGAGACCAGGATTCAGAGAGGCCCCCTTCATCTCTGCCCACCAGCAGCCCAGAAGGTCACAGCTGTTACCTTATGATGCCTGTGGCTCCAGCTGTGGGTTTGTGATCAATCCAAGGGCAAGGTCAAGGGAAGGGAGACAGTTCCCCCCCACCCTCACTTCCTAAACAGGGGCAAGACAGAGGAACTAAGGGGAGAAGGGCTAATGTTCTGACATGATCCTACCATTCAGTTTCTAACATTTCTATAATAAGCGTACGTTATTTTTACAATGAGGAACGTTCCCTCCCACCAATCCTCACCCACAGTGCTTTTCACAGTTCTGACTTTTTTCCTGCCTACGACTGATTCGACCAACACAAAAGGGGATTCAAATCACAGTGGACTTGTAAGGAACAATTTAATCGGCTTTTGATTCCAATTATCTCTCACATCCATGGGCTTTTAAGACCTCCATGGGGTTTGCCTCCTCTTTCCTTCCCGGTTCTTCGGGCCAGCCAAGGCCCCCCTCACACCCACCTCTGTGGCTGCCCTGGCTGCATCAGGGGAGAAGTGATCATGCCAACGGCAGGCACCTGAATCACACCTGGATTCCACAGGGTCCAGACAGCTCTCTCTCTCCTTCAGATAGTCTCAGGGAAATGACTGTTAATTAACTTTGCATTTGCTTATTCCCTGTGCAACTCATTATCCCAATTAAACCACCTCTCGTGAAGTCTGGTGCTTTAAGTTATTTCAAATTATTTCACCTCAAACGTCTGAGGCCCCTTATGGTGCTATTTTTCTTACCCAGAACATCATTCTCAGTTTGGAACCAGCATGCGAGGGAAAGCAGCAGTGGATCGGCTGCCAGGTTGTCAGGTAACCCCTTTTCAGGCAAGCCTCTTTCTTCTGTGTGGTGGGTCCAGGGATGTTGACTGCAGCAACGAAACACACAGAAGCAGGCCAGGAGTGAGGCAGGCACGAGGATGAGAATGGGAACCAAAGTTTATGATGAATGCATTCTGGGTACCAAAACCCAAAGTAAAGACACAATGGGGAGACAAAAGTAATGCCTGCCCCACGGGGTTACTATACGGCTTAAGAGAATTAAACTGGGCTCTGCACGCCAGCTCTCACAAGGTCTAAATCAAGGTGGTGGCTGGGATGAGTTCTTCCCCAAAGGCTCTGGGGGAGAATCCTCCTCCAGGTGCATTCAGGTGGCCCTGAGTCCAGCTCCTGGTGGCTGCAGGTCTGGGGTCCTTGTTCCCTGGCTGGGGGCCACTCTGCTTCTGTAAGTCACTCACGTGCCTTCTCACACAAACACTTCCTCCTTCAAACCAGCAATGTTAATTCCAGCCTTTCTCACATATTGCATTCGACCATCCTTTCTGCTGACAGCTGGAGAAAGCTCCCTGCTTTCATGAGGCTCATGAGGTCACGCCCACCAGAGAATCTCTGATCTCAGGGTCAAATGGCTTGGGACTTTCATTCCGTCAGAGTCCCTGCACAGCAGCACGTAGGCTAGTGTTTGGCTGAACAGCCAGGGGTACAAGTCAGTGCGCCCACCTTCAGAATTCCGTCTGCCATGCCCCACCATACGCGTATTTTTCTCAATTTGCTTCTTTCAAAGCTGAATAAAAGGATGAAAATCCGTGCCCTTGCCAAGGGATGACAGCAAGGCAGGTCCTGACCGCAATCACCCTGTGCTGAACACATGTGGGCTCCGGCTTCAGCCCTGACGCAGACTGTGCGCTCCGTTAGGAGAAATACACAAGAGTTCTGCCTTTCTTACACCCACATGACCTTGTGGAAGTCACCTAACCTGGCTGAGCCTGGTTCCCCACCTCGCCACAGTTGGGCTGATCCCCAAGAGGACAACTTTGAAGCACCCCGCACACAGTCTGTTACCCGGGCACTGCTCAGCTGCCATGAGCACCACACCCACGGTCGACAGACTGTCAGACCATCTGCACGACCTTTCTTTCTTTTTAAACACCACGTGTTTGTTAGGGGCACCACGTGCTGTACAGCCAGCTCTTCCTGCACCCCCAGACTCTGGCTAGGCCATCCATGCCCATTGCTGGATGTGTGCTCAGATGACTGATCCAAGAGTCTTCCACACAGGCAGCTTCACTTCCACGTGAAGAGAACTTGCACTGTGGTGCAGTTCCAGACCTCAGGGAGCCATCTGAGCAGGTAGGTTCCCAAAAGCGGACTGCCTGTGGAGCAGTTCCTGATGTGGCCACGAGGTGTCAGGCCTTTCTCTGGCAGACAAGAGAAACCCTGCAGACTTGTATATGGGACACAGGGCACGGCCTGGTGGCTGGCCTGGACTCGGCGGAGGTTCACAGTCCCCAACATGGCATCCCCACTGGGACGACCTGTGCTCATCTGTCTTGGGACACAGCAGCTACAACTCTTCATCAGGTTCTGAGCGGCAAGATGCATCTGATTCCTTCTGAGCCCCACAGCCAGTAAGAAACGTGAGATACTGTTTTAAATTTTATTGCAGAAAGCCTGAGTCTGGTGGCTCACACTTGTAATCCTAGCACTTTGGGAAGCTGAAGAGGGTGGACTGCTTGAAGTCAGAAGTTTGAGACCAACCTGGGTAACATGGTGAAACCCCCGTCTCCACTAAAAAGACAAAAATTAGCCAAGCGTGGTGGCACGTGCCTGTTGTACCAGCTACTAGAGAGGCTGACGTGTGAGAAGACGCAGAGGTTGCAGTGCGCTGACTGCGCCACTGCACTCCAACCTGGGCAATAGAGTGAGACTTTGTCTCAAAATAAAATAAAATAAATTTTATTGCAGAAAACTACAAGCATATGCAAAAGAAGAGAAAATCGTCATAACTCCTGGGGCATTCATCACCCAGCTTCCACCGTTATCAACATTTGCCACTTGGGTTTCACCTGTCCTTGATTTTTCTTTTTTTAATGGAGAATTTACAAAGCAAATACCAGCCATAGGGGCAATTTACTATAAATACCTCCATTTGCATCTCTAAAAGTTAGGACATTTTACCCACAGGGCCCTTACAGCTCCCTACCAAAAGCATTCGTAACTCCCAGTTTTCATCTTATATCCAGTTTACAGTCCAATTCCAATTTCCCCACCTTTTTTTTTTTTTTTTTTTTTTGAGATGGAGTCTCACTCTGTTACCAGGCTGGAGTGCAATGGCACGATCTCGGCTCACCACAACCTCCACTTCCCGGGTTCAAGTGATTCTCCTCCCTCAGCCTCCCGAGTAGCTGGGACTACAGGCGCGAACCACCACGTCCAGCTAATTTTTGTATTTTTAGTAGACAGGGTTTCACCGTGTTGGCCAATATGGTCTTGATCTCTTGACCTCGTGATCCGCCTGCCTCAGCCTCCCAAAGTGCTGGGATTACAGGCGTGAGCCACCGCGCCCGGCCTCCCCTACCTATCTCTCAAATGCCTCGTTTAAGCTGCTTTGTTCTATCATGATCCACATAAGTTGCACACATTCAATTCAATGATATTTATTCTCTAATGGTTCAGTTCCACTTTCTTTTTTTTCTCCAGGCTCCAATTAATTATATCATCATTATGATTATACTATTATCTTAATTACTGGTATTAATTGACAGGGTCATTTGTCCTGTACAACATCCCACACTTGGGGTTTAGCTGTGTGCGTCTTTCTGCAAGCGGCATATTATCTGGCAAACAGTAGGATTTAATCAGCATGGGTTGAATGAATGGTTTCAATGGGAAAAAAGCAAAAGAATAAAGGTTTGGTCCTTTACTCAAACGGTCCTACATTCACTAATGCAACAGGCAGGCAACACTCCACTCGAGAAGCCACCAGCTCGCGCCCTGGGTTCCTGGGGAGGGCACGGGCTGCAGCCCTCAGATCCTGGCCGTCAGAACTTCACTGGAAGCTAACCTGTGCTGAAGCGGGAGCCAGGCCCTATCTCCCGCGGGGACCCCGCTTGCGAGCCCGCACGGCACCAGGGCGGTAAGAACATGCGGCCCCGGCTCTTCCAGCACCTCTGCTCTTAGGGGTACGCGCCACAGCAGCACGGACCTCGGTCAGGTTATGAAAACGTGTGCATTTATGAGCTTTAGGTGTGTTCCAGTGTTTTCTATACGCTGTTCTTAGTCTGTTTTTCGTGTTTGGAGAAAACCGACTATAACAGAAAGGTGCAAAACAAACACACGCCCATATTCTCAGCATCCAGCATCATCAAAACCGCTAACACTGCGTCCCATTTGCTTCCTGGGTTTTGTTTCCCGTTTCACCAGAACTCACTGGTTGAGACGGAGACCCCAGTGCCTTGTCCCCTCCGCCTCGGGCGCCTGGAGAAGCAGCGTCGGGTGGGCGCGCCTTCCCAAGGGCCGCCTCTGCCGTTATTTCTCAAGCACCTGCGCCGCCGTTTGGGTGGCACTAGCGCACCTGGCAAACACGAAGTGTTCCGCGCCGCTGTAGAGCCGGGGTGTGAAGGTGAACAGGGCTCCCCACGCTCGTTCCCAGAGCAAACGGAGGCGAGGGGTGTCCGCGCAGGTGTGGGAGCGGCCCGGGAAGCCGGAAGCTGGCACTGCTCTTCTACCCAGAACCAGGCTCCCAGGTCCCTCCCGGCCCGCCACGGGCGCACGCCCCCGACCCTGGCGCCGGCCCCGCCCCCTCACGCTGCCTCCTGATTGGCTCCTCCCGGCATAGCCCCGCCCACTGGAGGCTCCTCCCAAGCTCACTTCACCTTTCACCTCTTCGGGGGCGCCGGTAAGCCTCAGGCCCCGCCCACCGGGAGGGAGGAAGATGCTCTTCCGTGACCCACAATTATTGGTGACTCTTGCCTGTCCATAACAGAAAAAGCGGTTACGCATTGGCTGAGGGAAAGTAGTGGGGCGGAGAAGACGCTACAGCTGCCTATGCGCATGCCTGGTGCGTGCGCGGCGACGGCGGCGACGGTGGCAGGCAGTGGCAGTCATGGCGGCTCAGTGCGTGAGGCTGGTGCAGCGCAGTCTTCCGGCTTTGGCGTTGTCTCTCAGGTAAGGGGCACTCGGCTTTCCCGAGCTGAGGTGGGAGCGCGACACCCCGCTCCGACTGGGGCCTTTCCCGGCCCCGGGAACTCCTTCCCAGCCTCGGCCTTGGAGCTGGGCGTCTGCGGGCTCGCGGTTCTCCGCTGCGGAATCCGGACCGCCCGGCCGGGGCCTGCCCTGCGGCCGTGCTGCCTGCTCCAGGCTTGGGAGAGGCCGAGCATGGCCGCCTGGATGGGAAGCATGGAGCGAGCCGGCGACTTGTCAGAAGGAGAGGACCGCACCGCGGGGGCATCGGGCGTGTAGGGAACGGTGACCCACGTGCGCGTGAGGGTCAGGGCCTGCGGGCGACGCCTCGCGCGCGTCCACGGCCCAGGCGCTCACGGACGCAGAGGCAGCCGCAACTTGTGCGGTTGCAGAAGCTTGTCCAAGGTCAGGTAGCAAGGTCGAGCGCGGCCGGGTGTGCTGTGGGTAGGAGCTGTGGTTACTCATTTCCGTGCGGCGGCTGGAAGCTGGGGCCACAGCGGTGCTCGGGAAGTTCGTGTCGCAAGGCGTGCGTTCGGGCTTTTTCCACTCAGCCTCGAATTCCGTCAGTTACTCCGCCTTCTCCAGCGTCTGAGGTCAAAAGAGCAGTCGAGCCTGTGCCACTGGGGCGAAGAGTTTGTTTAGACAAGCGCACGCTTCGGGCCTGAGGACCATGAAAGTCAGTGCCCTCTTTTTTTTTTTTAAATCCTGCCGCTTCTGGTTTTTAAAAGTTCTACCATAGAAGTTAGTATAGCAAGTACTTAAGTGTGTTGTTTACTGGAGGAACTGCCTAGAACTAAGTTATTGATAAGAGAAGCCACTGAGGGCCAAATTGGGTAAAAGCTGGGCAGTGAAATGTGCTTTTCCCTGAAGAAGAGCAGGCAGGTGAGGTGAAGACCACTTTCAGTGGTGGTGATTAAGGGGTGAGTGCTAGCTTAATAAACTGTGTCTTAAAATCTTAGGAGCCAAGAGCAGCAACCCACGTGGAATACTTGAGTAAAAAGACTTTGGTCAGGTAGTTGGTGGTTTCGTATTGGAATTAATTGCCAGGAAAGTGACCACCAAGTCAGCATGGTTTCTGTCTCTGGAATGATAGTTTTGTGGAAAGGTGCTCAACTAGGGCGAGCCAGGAGAGCTGACTGGTAGTCATAGCTCTCAGAGTAACTAGGCTCTCTGAGACTCAGTTTCCCTCTGCAGAACGAGACAGCGCTGAGTCTGGGTCCTGTTGCATTCCTGTCCACACCTTGTGTTGGCTGTGCTTCCGAAAGGGGTCTGTGCAGAGCTGGTGGCTGGAGAGGGAGGTGGGCCTCACAACAGTACACTCAGTTTTTATTTAGATTCTTAGCTTTTTAAATCACAAGAGTAAAAATAAAAAGGTCGTCACTTTCCACTCCCATGGCAAGATTGTAATGGATCCTCCCACTCCACTTCTTTCCACAGATCTAAGACATGAATAGGTACACAAGATTTCTAGTTTGTCTTTACAAAAATGGAGTCCTGTTTTGTGTATTTCTCTTTAAGTTGCATTTCTTAACAAAACACCCAAAGTGTGTCCATGAAATGCCAGTGTAACTCTTTTTTTCTTTGAGATACAGTGTTGCTCTGTTGCCCAGGCTGGAGTGAAGTGGCGAGAGCTCAGCTCACTGCATCCTCCGCCTCCTGGGTTCAAGCGATACTCCTGCCTCAGCCTGCCTGTAGCTGGGATTACAGGTGCTAACCACCATGCCCGGCTAATTTGTGTATTAGTAGAGATGGGGTTTCACTGTGTTAGCCAGGCTGGTCTTGGTCTCCTGACCTCATGATCCATCCTTCTCAGCCTCCCAAAGTGCTGGGATTACAAGTGTGAGCCACCAGGCCCAGGCTTAACTCATTTTTAGTAGCTGCATAATATTCCAGATTGTGTTAGCAAGTTTATTCAACCATTTCTTCACTGACAAACATTGTTTCCAACTTGTCACTCCACAGTGCTGCAATAAACAACTTTGCCTGTGAATTCTATGTGCTGACAGTCTTCCTGGTTTAATCTGGGAAGAAAATCAATCATAGTTTATTCTCAGATTGGACTGTGGCATAATTTGAAAAGAGTTTCTCAGGCTGGGTGCAGTGGCTCACGCCTGTAATCCCAGCACTTTGGGAGGCTGAGGCGGGCAGATCATGGGGTCAGGAATTTGAGACTACCCTGGCCAGCATGGTGAAACCTCTTTTCTACTAATCATGGTAGCACGTACGTGCCTGTAGTTCCAGCTACTCAGGAGGCTGAGGCAGGAGAATTGCTTGAACCCGGCAGGCGGAGGTTGCAGTGAGCAGAGATCATGCCACTGCACTCTAGCAGTGACAGAGTAAGACTCCATCTCAAAAAAAAAAAAAAAAAGAGTTCCTCTGGTCCTGGTGAAGAAATCTAGGTTTTAAGACTTTATCATTCACTAACGGCTTTGTGACCTAGGCTTATTGCTTAACCTTTTCCTGGCGGGCATAGGCTCGGATAATGCCTTAAGTCACTTGCAGTATTAGTTTTAGAGTTCTGGTCTCTTTCACCTGTACTTACCCCACGCTTTCCTGTCTTCATGCCTTTGTCCAAGCAGTTTCCTCTTCCTGAAGCTGCATCTATCCCGACCCAGTCCCACCTCTGATCCCTTTTGTGTAACTCTTAACTATCCTTCAAAGCCTTTCATGGTCTTCCCGTCCCCAAGCTAGGTATGTCCTTCTACTCTGAGCCTCCCAAAACACTTAGTTCCTTTTTTTTGATCACTTTTTTTTTTTTTTTTTTTTTTTTTTTAAGACGGAGTTTTGCCCTTGTTGCCCAGGCTGGAGTGCAATGGCACAATCTCGGCTCACCGCAACCTCTGCTTCCCGGGTTCAAGCGATTATCCTGCCTCAGCCTCCCAAGCAGCTGGGATTATAGGCATGTGCTACCATGCCTGGCTAATTTTGTGTTTTTAGTAGAGATAGGGTTTCTCTGTGTTAGTCAGGCTGGTCTCGAGGAACTCCTGACCTCAGGTGAGCCACTACACCCAGCCTTAATCATTTTTAAATCTCAAATTACAGTTCTTTGTGTTTAGGTGTCTTTTTCTGCATGGTGGCAAGTACCCTGTGGGCAAGATCTCTGCTGGGTCTGTCTTTGTCGTCAGGATCGGCCACGGGCCTCACCTCTAGTAGTAGCTATTCCATAAATATGTGGTGAGGTCTGGGCTGGCTGTCTCAGAAGTCACCTTAGAATGGAAAGAGGAGGTTAGTCTGTTCTATACCAAGTACTGTAACTTGGCGTATTGGCGTGTAAGTTTAGGCGTGTGCTACAGAAGATCTTATATAACTAAAAAAGACCAGGCACAGTGGCTCATGTCTGTAATCCCAGCACTCTGGGAGGCTGAAGTGGGAGGATCACTGCAGCCGAGGAGTTCAGGGTTACAGTGAGTTACAGTTGTACCACTGTACTCTAGCTTGAGTGACAGCGAGACCCTGTCTCTAAAAATTTACAGAGAGAGGCCAAGCAAGGTGGCTCATGCCTGTAATCCTAGCATTTTGGGAAGCCAAGGTGGGTGGATCACTCGAGGTCAGGAGTTCAAGACCAGCTTGGCCAACATAGTGAAAACCCATGTCTACTAAAAATTCAAAAAGTAGCCGGTGTGGTGACGAGCGCCTGTAGTCCCAGGTACTCGGGAGGCTGAGGTGGGAGGCTCCCTTGAACCCAGGAGACAGAGGTTGCACTGTACTCCAGTCTGGGTGACAGAGCAAGATTCTGTCTCCAAAAAAAAAAAAAAATATATATATATATATGAGAGAGAGAGAGAGAGAGAGAGAGACCCTGTCTCTAAAGTATATATCTGTTTATCTGTGATCTGATAAAGGCACACTGTATTATATTTACTATTTACAAGCATAGCTTTTATATGTCATGTACAGTGTGCCTTTATTGATCTAAGAGAAGTGTTTTCTCTCTGGGTAATATTAAATAGTTTGAAGTTATTTTAAGCTGTCAGCCGCGGTGGCTCACACCTATAATCCCAATGCTTTGGGAGGCCGAGGCGGGTGGATCACGAGATCAGGAGTTCAAGACCAGCCTGGCCAACATGGCAAAACCCCATCTCTACTAAAGATATAAAAAGTTAGCCGGGTGTGGTGACGTAGGTCTGTAATCCCAGCTACTCCGGAGGCTGAATCAGGAGAATTGCTTGAACCCGGGAGGCGGAGGTTGCAAGTTATTTTAAGTTTCTAAAATCATGCATCTGACTTTAATAAGCACAGAAACAAAGTCTTCATTTCTTCCATGTGGACTTCTCTGTAGGCCCTCTCCCCGGTTGTTGTGCACAGCTACGAAACAGAAGAACGGTAGCCAGAACCTGGAAGAGGACGTGGGTCAGAGTGAACAGAAGGCAGATCCTCCTGCTACAGAGAAGACCCTCCTGGAACAGAAGGTCAAGTTGGAGGAGCAGCTGAAGGAGACCGTGGTAAGGACTGTCAGGCTCCTGTGGGGATGGGCTCGGCTGAACTGTTTATCCCGTGGGTCACATAAACATTCCAGGTTTCACTGGTGACAGACCACAGCCAGAGTTCAGCCGTTGTCCACAGCCTGCAGTGGGCTCAGGTGGCCAGTTACTGCCAAAGCAAGGACTAGAACCCAAATCCTGTGCAGCTCTGGTTCCGGCAAGAGAATAATCGTTACATGCTATATTTGTCGTTGAATTAAAACTTAAAATTATCTTTACAAATGAGGACTACTCAGTATGGTTGTTCAGGCTGGAACTTAGGAGATGAAGCAGAAAATTCTAAGTACAAGAGTTGGGGGCAGGAGTGTGGTTTTATATGTTGCTCTCATAGGAGGTAGGAGTTTTATGAATTAGTTATATGGATTATTACTGCATATGAAAACACATGGGTGGCACAAATCAAGTTCCTTAAGGATTTGAGAATGACATCAGACCCTGAGTGCTTGCACCGTTCCGAGCCCGTTACCTGCTGCCAGGTGCAGAGCTAGGCCTGGAGCCAGGAGCATCTGGAATTGGGGCCCTTGCCCCTTGCCACTGCACAGTGATTGCCTGAAGACTGCAAATGGATGCGGTGTGGAGGCCCCCACAGAGCAATTCAGGAAATGTTAAAGAGAGAAAAGCTAGCTGGGCACAGTGCCTTACCTCTCTGATAGCACTTTGGAAGGCTGAGGCAAGAGTATTGCTGGAGCCCAGGAGTTCAAGACCAGCCTGGGCAACATAGTGAAACTCCGTCTCTAAAAAATAAAAAGTTAGCTGAGTATGATGGTGCACTCCTATAGTCCCAGCAACCCAGGAGGCTGAGGTGGGAGGATTGCTTGAGCCCAGGAGGTGGAGACTACAGTGAGCCGAGGTGACACCACTGCACTCCAGGCTGGGCAACAGGGTGAGATCTTGTCTCCAAAAGAAAGAAAAGCTCAAATGAGTGAGCTTACAGGAAAGTGGTGAGACATGAGGAATATACTAGAACTCAGATGATCACACAAGGAATATTTGAACTGAGCCATCTCTGGGCAACACTGAACATTAAAGGATTGTGAGTGCAGCTTTCGTTAAGCTGGGCTCCTTAGCCACATCTCAAAGGTAATAATAAATGTTCCTTCTGTTTTGACTCAGAGTTAGTTATATTTAGTAAATTCTGGGTCTCATTCCACAAATGGCTTGCTGTCCTATGCCTTTGTTCTATATTAATATAAATCTCCCTTTTCCTTTTTTTCTTTTAGGAAAAATATAAACGAGCTTTGGCAGACACTGAGAACTTGCGGCAGAGGAGCCAAAAATTGGTGGAGGAGGCAAAATTATACGGTACTTTAAACATAGCATGGTGTTGATTCTGGAAAGGAGACCCTCGGGGTGGGGGGAAGGCCATGCATGTGACAGGGTCAGAGAGCAAGGCTGTGGGGCGGGGCCCAGCAGTGGCAGCCCCTGCATGAAGGATTGTGACTAGGCATGTCCACCCCCACGCAGACGTCAGTGGGAGCGTGCAGCAGGCCAGCCTCTGATGCTCGTCCCCTTCGCCCTCCGGAGGCAACACTGGCCTCACTTCAGAACTCCCAGCGTGCTGTATGCATTGCCACCTTTGGATGATTTTGTCACTGTCGTTCCCATTTTACCGTTGAGATCACTGAGGTTTAGTGATCTGCCACCCATCACAAAGCTAGTGAATGACCCAGGCTCCCAACTCCACAGGCTGGTGTTTGAGTGCTGGCCGTAGGTCTCTGCATGACTGACAGCTGGTGTTAGGGATGCAGACCCTGAGGCCCAAGGGAGGGTCAGTGGTTTGCCCCAGGTCAGGCAGGGTGAGAAACTCAGAGCCAGAGTCACTGCCGCATTCACAGAGACTGAAGCACTCCTTGAAACACTTTTTTCTGGATGCTGCGGCCTGTGTCTTGTTATTTTGCCTCTCTTTTTGGTAATATGCTTTGTTGGCTCTTAACCTTTCTGACCTGTAAATGTCTGGGCTCTTGGGGACTCAGGCCTCTTCTGCCCCCCTGCTGTGCTCCCTGAATGACTTTCATACTCCTGTGGGCTTAATGGCATCCACACACAGGTCTCACTTCTAGCTCAGATCCTCCAAGTTCCAGTCCTCTATATCTTACTGCTAACTTGACATCTGTGCCTGGATGTCTCAAGGGTATTTTCCCCTCTGCTACGCTCCTCTCTTCACATTTTAGTAAATTCTGAATCTCATCCCATAAATGACTTTTGGCGGTTTTGTGGTGGTGTTTCTTAAAATTACCAAACCATTAGAATTCTGAGGCGACTGATTTGACAGGTTATTAAATAGTCTACCCATCAGGTCAGCAGTGCTCGCAGTTTGGAACTGCCCTGTGCATTGGTATGGAGTGTAAATGATATTCTTTCACTTCATCCAGGCATTCAGGCCTTCTGCAAGGACTTGTTGGAGGTGGCGGACGTTCTGGAGAAGGCAACACAGTGTGTTCCAAAAGAAGAAATTAAGGACGATAACCCTCACCTGAAGAACCTCTACGAGGGGCTGGTCATGACTGAAGTCCAGATCCAGAAGGTGTTCACGAAGCATGGCTTGCTCAAGCTGAACCCTGTCGGAGCCAAGTTCGACCCTTACGAACATGAGGCCTTGTTCCACACGCCGGTAGAGGGGAAGGAGCCGGGCACAGTGGCCCTAGTTAGCAAAGTGGGGTACAAGCTGCACGGGCGCACTCTGAGACCCGCCCTGGTCGGGGTGGTGAAGGAGGCTTAGCTGCCGTTGATGGGGTGGGTGTTCTGAACGCTGTGAGTGTTAAGGCTGCTTCATTGTTGATCACCTATGAGCACATTTGACCTTTCCCAGACCTTGTTCGAAAGCGAAGTAACTAGTGGCTAAACCGAAAATGAAGCCGATGGCACGGCTGTGTGACTGAACTGTGACTCAGTAGTCTCTTCCCTGATTGTCAGTGCCACACAGTGAGTATTTCCACAGACTTTCTGAAGAGCTCAGCAGGCCCTGCCAGGTATCCGGAGCATCATGACTAACGTGTCTGCCCAGACTCTTCTGACACCAAAGTATTTTAAACAAATAAAAATCTTGGGGAATTCCGACGCGCCAGTCTGCACTGAGTGTCCCCGCGGCTCACTGCGGTGCGTGAGCGACTGGCATACTTAGCCCGTTGCACATTTCATTCCTTAAAAGAAAGGCAAGAGTTAACCTTTTTCTTACTTTAAAAAAAGGATGATCTTTGTGAAGAACAGTGAGTTCGTTTGTCATCAAGTCAACAGCGACTGAAACCACTGAGAAATGTGTGGGCACTGACAATCCTCAGCACCTTTCTTTGGCCAGGAATTGAGCTTGGCCAAGTTCATTTTACCCTGTTTTGTTCATCTAAATGCAGACCCATTTAAATCATATCCAACTAGTTACTAACGACCTCAAGGTGTATTTCCTGGCAAAATGGACTTTCTCAAATAGAACTGCACACTTGGTGTACTTTAAATGTTACGTTTAATTTAAAAATTTTATTTAAGAGGATTAAAGCCCTAATGTTTATTTTCCTACTTTCTGATAGCAATTTTGTGTCCTCTGGTGGAGATCCTTACCGTTGAGGCAAGCATGACTTATCCTTCCCATTCTCTGCTCCAGCCCTGAAGCTGCCAGCTTGACGCATGCGTGCACACACGCATACACACATGCACATGCTTCTGCACGGAAAGGGAGAGCCACACCCCCCCGGTGCAGCTGCAGCCTGTCATGGTGAGCATATGAAACTGCCAGGAGCCACAGCAAGGGCACAGGACTTGCAAAAGGTGATCTGAGGACTCTTCCCAAAGGACTCTCTCTCTTCCTCATTTACATGGTCATCCAGGGCTTAGAAAAAGGCTGAGTGATTGGAGTCTCTTCTGAATGAGAGAAAAGCTAACCTTTTGCTGTGTTTGCTTCTAGGAGAGGTGCTTCTAGAATTGAAGATACTGATGAAAGCCATTTACTCCATAGAAAAGATGGGGCACAGTTAGTTTATTTCACTTCTAATTTTAAAAGGTGCAGATAATGGTCCCATAATATTTCAACTTGGGATACCATTCCCAAACATTTTCCTCCTTTGAGATACCTTAAATTAGTTTGATCAGAAACTACTGAAAGCAGCATAGTATATTGGAGAAAATATGACTGGGAGCTCCAGCACTGCCTGTCTTCACTGTGCTGTTGTGAGTGCCTCATCGCCCTGTGGATATGAAGGCTAGGAAATGTCATTATCAACTAATTTTATGAATGTTTGCAGTCTCCTCCCTTTTCAGCTACAGCTGCAATTGCTAAAAAGCACTTGACACATAACCTAGAGGCGATATTGCTTAATGTGGCAGAATATTTTTTTACACTGAGTTTCAGTCATCCACAGTCAACACTAGAGGTTGCGTATCATCTGATTAGAACCAGAAGTGTTTCAAATTTAGGTTTGTTTTTTTTCCTTCAGATTTTGGAATAGAGTTGAGCATGCCTTAACCACAGGGATGTGTTCTGAGAAATGCGTCGTCAGGCAGTTTCTTCCTTCGAACACCACGTGTACCTAAAAAACACAGGTGGTGTCTACTCCACACCTAGGCTATATGGCGCAGCCTACTGCTCCTAGACTGTAGAGCGTGTTACTGTACCGATACTGTCGGCAACTGTTGACACAGTGATAGTGCATCTGAACATGCCTCAACGTAGAAAAGGTACAGTGAAAATGGTTCTAACATGCAGTCCCTCACTGACTGAAACCAGATTCCCTGCTTGACTATTTGCATTATACTTACTGGTTAAGTATCCCCAGTCGCAAAATCCAGATGCTCTAGGCCAGGCACTGTGGCTCACGCCTGTAATCCCAGCACTTTCAGAGGCTGAGGCGGGCGGATCACCTAAGGTCAGGAGACTAGCCTGACCAACACAGAGAAACCCTGTCTCTAGTAAAAATACAAAAAAATTAGCAGGGCATGGTGGTACGTGCCTGTAATCCCAGCTGCTCGGGAGGCTGAGGCAGGAAAATCTCTTGAACCCGGGAGGCGGAGGTGGCAGTGAGCTGAGATTGCGCCATTCATTGTCCTCCAGCCTGGACAACAAGAGCAAAACTCTAAAAAAAATGCTCTAAACGAGCATCTTGAGTGTCATGGCGGTGTTCAAAGTTTCAGATTTTGCAGCACTTCAGATCCCTACTCAACCTGTAACAGGTAAATGTCTTAAATACATATTTACAGTAGAAATTGAAGATTTCTTCAGCTATGTTCTAGGAGTTACTGGACTTAGCATAGTTGCAGCATGGCTCAGGTGTATGTGTGGACAGTCAAAACCAGGACTGGAACTCTCAGGCATATGGAAGCCAGCCTGGCTCCCTGAAAGACTCAGACTCACTTCGCTTTCTCTGGCTGTTCTGCTTTGAGGGAGGAGAGCAGCTGGCATGAAAAGGTTTCTGCTTAAGAGAAAGCAACTTTAATTTTCTGGAGGAAAAACTCGTTAGATACAAAGTACCAAACTGAGGTATGTCACGTGACAGTCTGTATCTGTGTTTGAACTGTGGCTCACCCCCAGGTCTGTGTGGCTTTGAGAAGACACCGAAGATGTTCAGAATGAGAGGTAAGAAGCAAGCGGTGACACACTTTGTTCTCAACTTGTTTAATATGGAAAAGGGTAATCAAAACGGTGTTGCTGTTTTCAATACATTCTTGGAATGTTGGCCATTCAGACAGCAATGAAGTTATCCAGCTTTTTTGACTCAAAGATAGTTTGCTTAGATTTTAACAAGACCTAATTCCATGGGATTATGGTGGCTGATTTATCATGAGAAATATAAATGTGGAGGCTCTGAGCTGCCGACAGAGGTAAGGACCTAAGGACTACCGTGACGGGAATAGCCGATGGGCTGAGCAGCCAATCAGATGACCATTCCCTTGGAACAAAGGGTTAATACTTTAACATAAATTAATTATACATTCATTATGGTATTTCAAAACAGTCAAGCCTAAATAAATTCTTCATACCATCAAAAAGATACACATACTAGAAACCTGCTTCAGCAGTTTTTCATTTGACAGCTCTTGGCCTGGGCCATACACATTGACAGGGATCGTCTGCTTCTTCAAGCTTCATATAAGTCTGGCAGTCATTTAATATAAAAATAAGACTAAATTTAAAACCTCACCAAACTAGGATCCTGGCATTGTAGAAAATCAGGGAGGTACCAGAATAGCTAAAACCCATGGTTCTCAAGCGAGCTTACATCCAGTCACCTGGAGGGCTTGTGAAAATGGCTCGCTGCACCCCAGTTTGATTCACGAGGCCAGGTGGGGCCTGTGTGTCTGCATTTCTAGCAAGTTCCTAGGGGATGCTGCTGCTGGGCCAGGAACCCCACTTTGAGAACCAGTGGGGCTGAGACAACTGTAAAAACTTAGCACCGTCTCCATCACTGTTCAGTGGTAGACAACATGAGCTTTCTGTCATCCGCATTTATTCTGCAGGGGACAGTGCGGACATGGCCCTCATGATACCACTGCTCAGTACTTTAATGTCAAAAGAGAAGTTCTGGGCTTAGCTAAAAGGGAGCACTTCTCTGTCGGCATGCAATATACTTTACAACTAAAGCCATATACAATATATTTGAAATGTTTTAGTTAATGCTGAAAATTTTACCCTAAGGACAGAAGGATGTAAAAAGAAAGGAAAAGGCACAGTAATTAAGTCATCCTTAGAAATGATGAGGTTTTCTTTCAAATAACTTCACTTTAATGTAAATTCAAGCCCAGACATTCTGAGAGGTAAACGGTCTCTTGGTACCTACAGGGCCCAAGAGGCGAGTCAACCTCCTGGAAGAGCAGAGCGCTGGAGTCTGAGCACTCCACAGACTCTTTAAAGCAGGGTCTTGGACCGGAGAACCCTGAGCAGCCGGAAGACGAAAGACTTCCTCAAGGTTCAGGAGGAAGGTACCGTGGACATCCTTGAAAGAGGGCCCCAAAGAAAATCTTGTAGGCATGGCTGGGAAGAAGTCATTTCTGAGTGATTCAAGACAGTGAACAGAGAGCAGCTCAAGGCTCAGGGGAACCACCTGGGTTCCCTCGTGTTCCACCAGAACTGCTACCAGCCAGCCAGTCAGATGGCTCTGGCATGGGCCTGGCAACACTCTTAAAGATGCTTTGCCAGGAGGGCGTGCTCATATTTTCAGTGGAAAGGTACTTGCAACTGAAGAAAATCCTGAGGAAGCTGACGCCAGAATCCAGAACTCTTAGCTTTGAACTTTTTACAGTGGGTTCTTCCAAGTGAAATGCACTGCACCATCTAACAGCACCAACGACCAGCCGTGAAAATGGGTTGAGAGGTCCTGGCGGTCCACACGTTTCCTGCGTACCTCCCACTAACATGCTTTCCCATGGAAGCCTGCCTGAGGGCCACGGCTCTACCCAAAGTGAGCCAGCAGGTTCTGGCCATATTCAAATGAGACATAGGGTCAGCTTTGGGATTTGGGAACTGCAGGCTAGAACTGCTGCCGCCAGTAGCGAAGCGGAAGGTCATCTGGTCGCTGCGTTCAACCAACAGATTCCTCTTCGGTTCCCAAAGAAACGCCAGCCTCTTGGCCTCTGGCCTGATGTTCCTCATCTGCTACACAGCAGAGGAGTCTGGGCCCAAGCTGCCCCCCACGTAAAGTGCCATGTGCCCCGGGGCTGCACTGGGGTCAGCTGTGGGCAGCGTGGGCTCAGAGAAGGGGAGCCTGCAGGCAGCCCCACCTGAGAAGAGCTTGTGTCACCAGGAAATCGCTAATGGCTTGTCAGTCCAGCAGGAAAACACTGCCTCTGTACCCCACAATAGCTTTTGTACCCAAAGGGAAGAACATTCACAAAATAAAAGGAAGTTCTCCAATCTCACAATAAGCTCCAAACTAAACAGGTAAAGGCTGAGCATCCGCTCAGTGTGTGATTTGCAGGACTAAAAGTTACAATGGACACATTTGCTTCCCCCATGATCCAGTATGAGACTGTTACTATTGCTTCTTTCAGAGGACCATGAAAAGAATTTATATGTTAAAAAAGGAACTCAATTTGTTGTTTAAAAAAGAGCAACAATGGGGAAGTGGCTCCCCTCCCCCAAGTCATTTTGGCTGGCACGCTGTCTGGGCATCCCAGACTTTCAAAGCATCTCAGCTTCAAGACGCATCCCTGGAGATCCATCCACTTTCTGTAAGGAAATTCAAAATCCTTTTCTTTAGAACTTTGTCCAGGTAGCTAGGAAGGCGGCTTTTGGAGGGGATTCCTTGCCGCTTCTGGAGGTGGTCTTTAATTATAATAGTCTTCACAGTCACGTAGCGGGCTGGACTCAAGTTTAAAGAGCTGCAGAGCACCTTCTCACGATCCGACAGGAGCTCGAAGCCCGGAAGGTTCTCGATGGCGGCGAACTCGCCGTCCTTGCCATCCTCCTTTCCCCGCTTGGAGCCCGCTAGGTTCTTGTTCTCCTTCCTCTTCTCCCGTTTGTGCCGCGCGGCCTCGTACTCTGCTGACTCTTCCATCTTGGTGATGCCGTTTCGCCGGTACCGCTGCAGCTCTCGGATCTTGGCCCTGAGCATTTTTTCTTTGTGCATGTTTTCAAAAAGATCATCAAACTCCTTGCATGACATGAACTGGTACAGAGGCCTCAGCTTCAGGCGCAGCTCCTTCTCCTCCTTGGTGATCTTGCGCTTCAGTGCCTTTTCCTTCTCCTTCTTGTCCTTCCCCAGGAAGGCTGGCACCAGATTGTAGTCACGAGCGATGTTCTTCCGCCGCTGTCTCTCTTTCAGCTTCCGCACGTACATGTCCACGTGTGCGCGCTTCAGCTCGATCTCCACGTCGTCGTCGTCGTAGTTGACCGAGAGCCCACTGATGAGCGTCTCGGCGTCCTGGTCGTACTCAATCTCGTAGTCGTCCCGCAGGGGCATGTAGCCCAGCTGCTGCTGCTCGGCCACGGAGATGTCCAGTGGAGGCAGCGGGGTGGTGAGGCTGGGTGAGAGGGGGCCCCCACTGGGACAGGTGTGATCCGTCACGCGGTTGGGGATGCTGTCGGGGATGCAGGCCTTCCCCAGGTTCCCGTGGATGTACATGCTCACGTAATGCTCCATCACCTCTTGAGGAGTCCGCGAAGCACCGACATGGGCAGCCATGTCTTCCTACGATGACAAAGGGCAGAGTTACTTCCAACATCAGGGTGTGAGATTTCGGTTCTGCACAGATTAACATTTTTACAAAGGTTGATCTAGAGCACTTCCTACAGAACGTTACCCACCCTCCCCAAAGGCATTCAGTCAGTCTCTCGTGAGCTGGCCTCAGTAGAGATGACAGTGTTGGAAGCAACACGCAGTGATTTTGTACATGAGGTAGTGAAGACTCAGAGAAGCGTAAGCTCTTGGGGTGAGCTGGTGGCAGAGCTGAGGCCAGAACCCGTGGCTAAGGTGTGGACTTTGTTCTCGTTCCCCACCTGGGACCAGAGGAGACCCCTGGTACTGCCATTTACCCCACCATAAACCCTGCACTCTCGGGGGCTGTCTATCTGAGGACATCCCAGGACACAGGTGGGCAGGCCAGGGAATGTCTGAACCCGCCTCATTCAGACTAGAAAACGGGCTTGTCCCAGGGTGCGAGGCCAGGGCAAGGCCAGGCCAAGGGTGCGGTCTGCAGGAGGGGACCCCATTCTACCATGGTGCCACTTCCTGGAATAGAAAGGGCCAGGACACATCTGTGACACTTGTCCTGGCCACACACCCATCCTGGCCTTTATGACCAGGGGCTAGCATGGCCCTTTCCCAGGCAGTGACTGCAGGTGACAGGCATGGCTCTTCAAAGGGGCAGGCCTTCATTTTAGCACCTTCCACAGTTAAGCAGCTGGCCAGTAGTCTGCCACTGGCTGAAAGCATTCATCATTCCTACAAGAGGGTAACCCATAAATATAAGGTTTAATGGGAGGAAACTGTGTAACTCCCTCAATCTTTCCCTTCTGCTGAGAGGCCTCTTCCTCAGTCAACCGCTAAAGCCACTTCAGAAAGTAACTGCCCAAAATGCGCACTCATTCCTTGGCCACCGCCTCTCAGCCACGCAGCCCCCACCTGCGCCTCCCTCTGCCCGCCAGAGTGTGGGAACAGTGCTGCAGCACCGCCAAAGGCCCAGCTGGGACCGGAGAGACCCGCCAGCCCATCCAGGCAGATGACTGACTAGAAGCTGGCGTCTAGAGAAGCGCTCTGGGCTCCAGGAATGGATCCCACAGCTGGGGCTTCCTTTGGCACACAGGCCTGGAGCTGAGGTGCTGGGATCCCCCCGCCCCCCCGCCACCTTGGGGCCAGGAAATCCCCAGGACTGTGACTACCGAAGGCAGTGCCAAAACCCAACTGCAGGGCCTCTTTGAGAATCATAAAGCAAAAAAGACTAGAGCTAAAAGTTGGGAAAAAAAAAAAAAAAAGATCTGGTCTTATCAGAACAATCACTGCTGCTTTTAGAAACACTATTTGCAGCAAATCGGTTCATTTTATTTCCTCTGGAAACATTTGGCCTAAAACAATACCAAATCACAACTGTCTCCAGCATGTACTGCCACTCTGTGACCTTGGCTAGTCACTGCCGATCTCTGAGCCTCGGGTCTGTCGTTGCCAGCAGAGAAGACACAGCCCCACACACCTCACATGGGTAAGAAAAGGCTTCAGGCCCAGAGTGGGCGCCACACAGCAAGCCGAGTCCCTTCTCAGGGAGCAGCCAGGGCAGAGGCCACCAGGAGCTCATACTCTTCCCCACCCCACCTTGGGGCCGGGGAGCCCCAGGATCCACACTGGCCTCTGAGACAGATAACTGGGTGTCTCTACCTAACGGAAAAACAGTCCCTGATACCCGCCCTTTAGGAAAGAAAGGGTCCTGTTGGGTGGAAACCGTGGATGAACATCCTGGGGTGCCTGGAGGGTGGGAAAGTCCGCCCCAGCACCTCATGTCTGTGCTGCCACCCCATGGGCGGGCGGCAAGAGCAGAGCCAGCCTTGGCCTGTGCGGCCTCTCCAGCCCTCAGCACCAGTTTCTGTCTGAGGCTGCAGAGGGGCTACTGCATACACACCCGGTTCAGAGGCCAGTTTCCAGGTGCCTCCAACGGGTGCTGCAGCAGGTTCCCAGGCACGTGAGGCTGGGTGTCCCCCTTGTCCCAGAGGCTCTGTGCTGCCAGGTTGCTTACCCAAGGCTACAAGGTGAGTCACTGGGGACCCCCAGTATTGGCCCTGGTCTCTCAAGCCAGTGAGACTAGCAGGGAGAGGCCTGCAAGACTTCTCACTTGTGAAGATTTTTAAAATATACTTACCTGGCAAATTTTCAAGTTAGCGACACTAGGTCAGCCTCCAAAATCCTTCCAAAATCTGGATGTCTGGGAGCACGGAGCCACCAGCATCAGCCAGATTCCTCAGTGCACCCTGCGGGGTCTACAGCTCTGTCCTCGGCCCCCGCCTCGCACCTCTCAGGAGCTTCCCAGCGCCCCACCAGACACTGCAGGCCTGGCAGCACCCACCCTGCTGGAAGTGCCCTTCGCTCCTCGTGCCCAGGCTCGGGGCCGGGGCCCACTTGGTAGGGCGGTGAGGAGGCAGGTGCGGCCACAGCATGCCCTCCGACTCGGCAGCTTTCCCTAGTGCTGGACACCGCCAGCTTCCCTCCCGCAGCTCCCGTTTATCCCTCAAGACCAGGTCGCCGGGTCCAGGAAGCCTCCAGTGACCCTCAGGGCCAGGCTCAAATCTGTTCCATCACTTGCTGTCCTTCTCAGCTTGTTTCCTGACCTACCAGCCCGCCTATTGCAGGTTTTGCCAATGAAATTTAAAACTACAGCAGATAAGTGCGACCACACCCATCATTCCACCAAGTCCTCAAGGCATTTCCCACAGGGGAGGAGTGTTGTTACTGCCTTTGGTGTTCAGATAAGGAAAGTAAACCTGACTGGTGAGCCCCTGCCAAGGGCGTGCAGCCAGTGAATGCTGAGCCACTTCAACGCCAGGCAATGTGGCCGGGAGCCCGTGCCCGTCACCACATGCCCCCACCGTCTCACAATGCAGTGCACACCAGGAGGGGGTCCTAGATGCTTCCTGATGCTGTGATAAGAGGCAGGGGAAAGCCAGACCACTGGGCTTCTGCTCTTTCTGGAACAACCACGTTTGAGAGGTTGAGGTCAGGTCACAGCTCTGGCTGACCATGCCCCCGCGATGTGCAGTGAAGCACAGGTCTTTCTCGAAGCCAGCACTGTGCCTGAGGCTGCCAGCCCTGCAGGCTTCAGGGAGCGTCTCCTGTCCTGGTCGATGCTGCAAAGCCCTGCCACCCTGCTGTCCCTCGGTGGCCCCAATGCTGTCCTTTTCTAACCCCCATTTGGACTGTGAAGGATGAGGCAGAGGACCGCTCGTCCCGGCCCCAGGCTGGGCTTCTTCCCCTGGTGGTTTGGGGCCAGGCGTTGGGATGGGGGCGTGCCCTACATCTCCAAAGGGAGGCCCAGCTCCAGCTCCTTTTTCTTCAAATGAAAAAGCCTCAAAAAGCCAGGAAGCCGAGAAGGCTGAGTTCCCCAGGGACCTGGGTGTAAGGGAGGGGGTCCCACCAGGGAAGGGCGTTCTCTGGTCAGAGCCCTTAACAAGCAGCTGGACACACAGTGTAGCCCCTGCAGGGCCAGGAGAAAATGAAATCCGTGTGGCAGGGGACTGGACTATGTCCTAAAGGACAGGAGGGAACCACCGGCCCCACAGACAGAACAAGGTAAGAAACATTAGCCACAGGCCACATGTGGCAGCATTTCCCATCTGCACAGGTCAGAGAGCCCTGACAAGTCACCTGCCTGGCTGTCACCTGCCACCCAGGCCACCAGCCCCTCAGGAGCTCCAAGTCCTGCCTTCATGTCCCATGGGCTCCCGACTGACTAGGCTGTCCTCATCACCTCCCACAGCCAAGTCACTCCAGTACCTCCAGTATCTCAGCCTCAGACACTGGGCCAACTACGGCCACCTGTAGCTGGCGACAGGACAGAGCAGCAAGGCAGGCATGGACGCCAACAGCCCTCGGGGCTGGCACACCAGCTCAGTCATGGCCGTGCGGCGACCCCAGCTCTTCCCTCTTCCAGCCTTGTCTGTCACCTTTAAAGAGCTGACTCGAGGACACCGGGCCACCCTGTCTCCTCAGCAGGCACGTACCTCCGATCCCAGAGGCTGGGGACTCATTGGCTTTGCAGCCCACACTGTCCCTGGCGACTGCCCCAGCCTTTTCCAATGGGAAGCCCTATAAGCCTCAATTCTAGGTCTCTCTGAACTCAGAGACCTTAGTGACTTAGACTTGTCATTGGCCCTCAAAGTGACTGATGCCTTCAGGTCAGATAAGGTTACCTGTGACCGAGAATTCAAAAGTGGCATTCTCACTGCGGAAAACAGCAGGGCGGTTCCTCAAAAATCACAAGACCAGGCGCAGAGGCTTAGCCTAACCCCAGCACTTTGCGAGGGCTGAGGCAGGAGGCTCCCTTGAGCCCAGAAGTTCCAGACCAGCCTGGACAACATGGCAAGACCCTGTCTCTACAAATAATTTAAACATTAGGCAGGTATGGTGGCAAATGCCTGTAACCCCAGCTACTTGAGAGGCTGAGGGGGGAGGATCACTTGCGCCCAGGTCAAGACTGCAGTGAGCCATGACTGTGCCACTGCACTCCAGCCTGGGTGACAGAGTGAAACCATCTTTTAAAAAAAAAAAAACATTACACACAGAACCTAATCTAGCAATTCCACTTTTATTTACCTAAAAGAACTGAAAGTAGGACCTTGAAGCGATCCCTGAACACCATGTTCATAGCAGCCTTACTCACGTTCGCCAAGAGGTGGAGGCAACCCAGTCGATCACGATGCATGATAAGCGCATTCTGCCACACGGATGACAACGGACTGTTCCGCCATGAAAGGAAGGCCGTGCTGACACATGCCGCCGCACAGATAGCCCCGAGGACATGACGCGAAGTGGGAGACACCAGCGGAAAAGGACAAATGCTGCAGGATCCCACTCATGAGGTCCCTAGCGCCACAGACGGGAAGTAGAATGGGGGTGCCAGGGGCTGGGGAAGGGGGAGGGGGGTGAGTGTTGAATGGGGAGAGTTTCAGTCTGGCAAGATGAGAAAGTTCTGGAGGTGACTGGTGGTGGCTGCACAACACTGAGTGGACTTCATGCTTCCAGACTTGGACACTTACAAAACAGTTCCAATGGTAAACTTCACGTGACACATACGGTATCACCATACAAATAAATGTATTTTAAAATACTTTTGAAGTTTTATAAAGTGACAGACATGTCTTACCACTCTACCCCAGTGGTTCTTAAGTGGAGTCTCAGGGCGGTCACATCAGCAGCACCCAGAAAGGTGTTAGAAATGCAGCTTCTCAGCCCCACCCCGACTCAGCAGCTTGGGGGTGGGGGTGACTCGTTGTGAGCCAGCCTTCCTGGGTGTCCCACTGCAGGCTGGAGTTGCCTGGAGTGGCTGGAGACCCCCTCTGCACGCCCTGCCCCTCCCAGCCACTCTCCCATCTGGCCTCTCCCCCGCCCTCCAGCCCATCCTTAATGGCGATCTCTAGAACCCCATCAGGACACTTGGGCTAGGGCTGATGCACCGGAGCCTTCTGCCCTGGAGGGGAAGGTGAGGCCCCCCCCACTTCCCATGGTTCCCATCCGCGCCTCACAGCTCTCTGGGGTTCTTTCCATCCATCCAAATTTCCAGACCTCGGCCTCCGAGGTGACAACCCAGCAGATCTAGGGGGATCCCTGGGAATCCCAGCATGGGATCCTGCAGCATGGGTGGTGAACCAATGACACGGATGGTTCTAGGCATGGAGTCAGAAGCCTTGGGTTCAAATTCCACATTCCCACATCACCCACAGTTGTTTCCTCATTTGTAAAAGTGGGGAGCATTGCCTGGCGCAGTGGCTCACGCCTGTAATCCCAGCACTTTGGGAGGCCAAGGCAGGCGGATCACAAGGACAGGATATTGAGACTAGCCTGGCCAACATGATGACATCCGGTCTCTACTAAAAATACAAAACATTAGCTAGGCGTGGTGGCGCACGCCTGTAGTCCCAGCTACTTGGGAGGCTGAGGCAGAAGAATCACTTGAACCCAGGAGGCGGAGATTGCAGTGAGCCAAGATCGCACTCCAGCCTGGCGATAGAGCGAGACTCGGCCTCAAAAAAAAATGTGGGAAGCATCTGTCTCAGGGATTAGGCGGCGGGAAGACAGTGAGGGGTGTGTCACAGCACCTGCTCAGGGCCTTGTACTGGCAAGCAGATCCTGGATGATCACAGAGCCTGAGCCGGCTTCAAACCCCAGTCACGCGCCTGTACTTGGCACCCAGGGCTTTTCACGAGCTTCCACCATTACCCCAAGCTGGCTTTTGCCTGGCCCTGAATACACCAGACTCTTACAAAACCCTTCCTTCCTCCACACTCTCCTCTACCTGCACAGCCATTTCGTGTCCCCTCTGCAGGACACCTGAGGCCCCCTTGCCCACACAGCACCTGCCAGGTGAGCCAGCCATCTTACTCCCAGCCCATTCTCACCACAGGGGCTGGCCTATTCCAGCCCCTGAGGCAGTGCTAACTGAATGAATGAGAGAATGAATGCATGCACAAGGCATCATCTATGTATCTAGCCTTCTCCCGCCTCCTGGTCAGGACACCCCAGGAAGGAGCCTGAGCCTTGACGTGTGTGCACGAAGCCCTCCATGGTTCACAGAGAACTTCTCACACTCATTTGAACCCCACTTCTCCGCCAAAGCCCTCCTGACCACCCCTACAGTGGAGCACTGGCCCTCCTCAAGCTCCTCAGTGTCAGTCCAGTTTCTTTGGCAACCAATCAACGGCTCCGGCTCCTCTGCCACAGCTGCGACGTGCCCTTAGCTGTCACCCGTGTTTGCGTTCCTGTGCTCCAGCAGGCCTGCAGCCTCTAACTCTTGGAATCCTGCACAGAACCCATCACAAAGCAGCCATCTAGGGACACCAAACCCCGCTGACCTGACTGTGCGTCACCACTTGCCAACTCTTCCCCATTGTAGTCAAGGTCCTTTAACCCGTTCTCTCTGGCCCTCGCTAACAAACACACATGCCAGCACACAGGTTGTCCCCAAGCCCCCAAGTGTCACTGTTAACCCCGCTCGGCTATATCCCGTTCCTTTCAGGCCCCATGCCCAGCCCTGGTACAAAGTGTGACCACAATCCACCCTCTCCCATGAATCCCACATGAAGTACTACAACCCCCAGGCCCTGTGTCACCATTTGCCATCTAAAAGTAGAACTGAACAGGCCTCATCTTCCTTCACATCACTGTCCCCAACCCCCACATCATCTCTTTCCACACGCACCGTCCCAGCCCATGAACCCAGGCCCTCCCCCACACTAATCTCCAGTGAATCAGGTCAAGTCCTTCCAGTCTGTCCACTCCTGCGGTGGCACCGATGGCCTCCCAGCCTCTGACCCACATTGCTTAATGCTCTCGCACAGAATGGGTTAGGGCCCGGGCTTTGGAGTCACACAAGCCTGCGTTCATTCCTGGCTCTATCACGTGAAATGCCACGGAACCCTGGACAAGGTGCTTAGTTTCTTAGAGCTGCTGCTCTTCAACTGTAAGAGTAAGAACCCAGCCCTGGGGCTGCTGTGAAGATCCCACAAGACCCATATGAGAAGAGCCTAGCCCAGAGCGGGCAGAGGCTAAATATGTGGAAGCGGAACATGCCAACTCTGTGCACACAGCTGGATGCACGCTCAGAAGAGCAGCACCCATCTCAGAGCTGCAGAAGAGCCTCCGAGGAAGAAAAGTGAAGTCCCGGGAGGAAAGCAACAAGGTTCTGCCGGGAAGGTTGCAGCACGACGGAACAGGGCGCCTCACCAGTCCGGGGGTGGTCATGGGCCAGCGCACCTCCTGCGCCTTGGCTGCAATGCAGGCTCTCGGGCCTTGCCCTGACCTCACACTGGTGCGGTGGAGAAGGCCCTGACCGCAGCCTAGCCAGGCCCTCTGTGCACCAGGCCCAAGCCCCATGCGTCCTCTTCCTCTCCTGGCTCTGTCTCCTCTAACAGCTAAGTCAGAATTTGCATTTGAACCAGCTTCCACGCGGTCTGTGTGCACATTAGTTTGGAAAGTAGTATTTTCCAAAAGAGGCCTCTCCACTTCCAGCCTGGTTTCTTCTAAAACCATGTAAATGTTTTTGATGCCGGGGTCTTGTGTTTTGTGGATTTTCCACAGTGCCACAAGGAAGGCAGTGGGTCAAGAGCACAGGCTCTGAAATCAAACTGGTCCATCCAAAGTCGACTGCCCACGGCCGCATGGGAAAATTTCATGACATACGCTCAGACAGGCCAGCAAGGCTGTCCGCCTCCTTAGCTGCTAACGTAGAAGCAAGTGCAGGGACGGTGAATGGAAGGGCCCTCTCAGGCACTGATATTTAAGTGGAAAGATCAATCCTGGGCCATGATTCAGGGGAAGGGCACTCTAGGTAGAAGAAATAGAAAACTATCAAAGGAGGTAACAGATGAGATGTCATTGCTCAACACTTCGAAGGCCGTGCAGGCTGTGGAGTTTAATCAAAGTAAAAGCCACTGAGGCCGGTGTCAGGCGACTCGTGCTTCCAAAGCTTGCTCTGGTTATGGTGTGTGGAATGGGGTACCAGGGAATAACGAACAAGGAGGCTCCGAAATTGGTCAAGGCGAGAAGTAAACATCAGCCGGGACTACAGCCGGGACTATGGCCATAAGTGGTTCGTTCTGGAGGTATTGTGAGGAGACTGCTGATCAACTGGATCAGGAACTTAGCGGAACAAGGAACTAAGGACTACGTCGAGAGGGCACTGAGAGCAGGTAGGACACGGGGAGGAGGCTGGACATGGAGGCCTGCTGCTAGGGAAGAGCTCTGGGCCTCGGACCAAGTCCATACCTCACGCAAGGATGAAGCCTTCTCTTTCCTTCAGTCCTCCGCCACTGCAGAGACCGCACAGAACACATGCTTGGTGCATATCCACAAACAGCATGGAAGGACAAGGTGGGAAAGTTTCTGAAAAATGACCATCGCAATGCTGGGGACCATTAGGTAAGGATTCGGAAAGGAGCATCTTTTCTAAGGAGCTGGGAGAAGAACCAAGATTCCAGGGCCTCAGAATGGGTATGTGAGGCGGCCCTGAAAACTCTCTCAGGAAAGGAAAGCAAAAGGCAATCAAAGCAGCCCAGGCAGGACTGCTGGCGAGGCGGCAGCGAGCCGGATGCTGTTCCGAGAAGCAGGCACCTGGCGGAGCAGGTGAAGGCTCTGGAAAGCTAAGGGCGCCAGGGGTGTCTCACTTCCCTCCTTCTCAGGGTGCCTGGCATGGCAACATGTGGTGGTTATGAGTGGGAATACAGCTAGAGATTTTCTCCTCTCTAACACGGATGCAAGAGTGGAAGGAGAGCTGAGGAACCAACCAGAGAGAACCGTGTTCCTGTCTCAAGGACAGAGCCTAGCACACGATGTTGCCAGCGTACGTGGATCCAGTCCAGCCCCTCACCGCTCCCCACACAGAGCCGTCCCTACAGAAACCTCAGCGGTAAAAGGCAAAAGCCCCAGGCCAGACCCCTTCGTTCATTCTTTACTGACCACTCGCACCACAAGCACAAACCAGGCACGCTACCCACAAAGAATCTGTGCATTGGCGGACCACACAGGGCACAGGCAGACAATGACAGACAGCAAACGGGGCCGCACCAGAGACCCCGCGACAAGCCGCGGGATGCCCGCCGTTCTCCTTCCCTGGCGCTCCCGGGGCTTTCTGTCGAGTCTGTGGGCCCGACTGCCTCCACGAACTCAGGTAAGACACCGCGCCTTGCCCAACGTCTGCACTCGGCAAACGCCTGTGACGGCGTCCCTGCAGGCGGCGGAGACGGCTCTGCTGTCAGCAGCCCGCGTTCAAAGCCCCGCTTGGCCCCGTCCCGGCTGTGTGACCTTGGGCGCGCCACAGCCTCTCTGAGCGTAGGTTCCGACAGGTGCCCGACTATACAGCGGCAGCGTCGCCCTCCCCACCTCCGGGGCCTTCCGGGGTGCGGAGCGAGCGAGCAGGGCCGGAGCTGCCTGTGCGCCCGATTACAGGCGAGGCGCGGACCTTCCTGCGCCCTAGCCGGGGCCCGGCCCCCGTCGCGCCGCTCACCCAGTTTCCGAAGCCGAACTGCTCGATGGCGTCCAGCAGCAGCTGCTCCTCGCGGCTGGTCCAGCCGCCCTCGGCCTCGGGCCCCCAGAGCGTGAAGCGCCCGCCGTCCACCAGCTGGTAGCCGTGGTAGCGGCGGTGGTGGCCGATCTCGGCGCCGGCCGAGAAGCACTCGGGGCACAGCTCGATGTCCTGGCACTCGGTGCAGCGGAAGCGCAGCGGGCTCACCTCGGCCAGGCAGTACACGCAGTACTTCTTCCCCAGCTCCGCCATCTTCCCCCGCTCGCCGCCCGCCGCCCGGCCCGCCGCCGCTGCCGCCGCCGCGCCCCCGGCCGTCAGCACCCCGCCGCCCGCGGGACCCGCCGCCGCCGCCGCCGCGCACGAGCAACCGCCGCCCGCCGCCGCGGCTGCCGCCACCGCGGCCCCAGCCCAGCCGCCGCCGGAGCCAGCCAGCCGGGCCGCGTCCCGCCTCAGCACGCAGGCGCCGTCCGGCCCGGCCCGGCCGCCACCGCCGTCGCTGTCGCCCCGCCGCATCGCGCAGGCGCTCCGCGTGCGCCACCTTGCGGACGCCCGGCCCGCCGCTCTGCGCCTGCGCGCCCCTCCCGCCGGCCGCCGGGGCCTTTCCCAGAGCCTCTTGGACGCCCCGCCCCAGGCCCCGCGGTGGGAAATACGCAGGCAGAAAGCCCAGCGGGGGCGCCACGCCCCTCGCGGCGAAAGCACACAGCCGCTTCCAATCAATCGCGCCAATCGCCAGATCGCAGCCTCCCATTGGCTTGCTCTCGCCGGGAGGCGGGGAGAAGAGGCTGGGCGTCGGCCTATCGCCTGGCCAATCGCGGGGTCCAGCGCGCGCGCCCTCGGTTGCCCCGGGAAACCTAACAGCTTGGGTTCGCGCTGCGCGGCTCCGGCTGAGCCGGGCGGAGATGGACGGTCGCTCGGAACAGTCTAAGGACCCCGGCGGGGAAATTGGAGGCGGGGAAAGCCTGGCCGCGCGGCCCTCCGAGATCAAGGCCAGCTCTGGCCCTCCGACCCGGCCCGAACCCGGGCAGCCGGAGTCGGAGCTGGAGAAGGAGAAGGAAGAGGAGGAGGGGGCTTCGCAGGGAGGCACCGCCGCGGACCAGCAGGCCGAGGCCCCGAAAGGGCTAACGGCCGCCGAGGCTGAGGGCGAGGAGGGGCCTGGAGAGCCAGGGAGGCCGGCCGAGCCCCAGCCCGAGCCCGAGCCCGAGCCCGAGCCCAAAGAGCCGGCCGAGGCCGGGGCTGAGGAACCCGTCCAGCCAGAGCCCGAAGCCGGAGAGGCGGGGGCGGAGGAGGAGCTGGAGCAGGTGGCGGAGGGGAAGGAAGCCCCGTCCCAGACCTCCCTGCTGCTGCCCAGGATCGGCTTGGAAGAGGCTGCTGCAGCCCCGGAGGCTGAGACGGAGCAGGTGGAGGTGGAGGAGGAGGAGGAGACACAGAGAGATGGCGCAGAGAGCGAGGGGAAGGGTGGGGAAGGACGCCCGGCCAAGAGCCAGGAAGAGGGGAAGCGCCTCGGTGGAAGGGACGAGCTTGAGGACCTGGAGTGGTCCGAGGAGGTCCAGAGGCTGCAGGAGCAGCAGCTGCGCAGCGACCTCCTGGACCAGTACCGTTCCCTGCTGGTGGAGCGGAACCGCTCCCAGCGCTACAACCTGTACCTGCAGCACAAGATCTTCGAGGCTCTGCGCAAGAAGAAGGGCCTGGAGGCCGCTGAGGTGCCTGACCAGGGCGCAGAGGCTGAGGCCCCCGAGAAAGAGCAAGCGTACCTGTGCCATCTGGGCTTGCTGGAGGAGCTGAAGAAGCAGCAGGCAGACGACCTGCAGTGGTACCACCAGGAGCTGGGCCAGCTGAGGCGGCAGTGCCAGGAGAAGCTCACCAGGGTGGAGAAGGAGTGGCGACGCTTCCAGGCACTCAAGAAACAGGTGGTGATGCAGGCCATGGGCAGCTGTCGGATGAGGGGCGGGCGCCAGGCTGCTCTGCGAGAGGTGGAGCAGATCCAGGCGTTGGAGGATAAAAAGGAGAAGGAGATGAGCGCTGTGCGGCTGGAAAACGTGCAGCTGAAGCAGAGCCTGGTGCATTTTGAAACCAGGATGAGGACCCAGGAGGACCTGACCGAGGGTCTGCTCCTCATTGACTTTGAACAGCTGAAGATTGAGAACCAGACCTTCAATGAGAAAATTGAGGAACGAAATGAGGAACTTTTAAAACTTCGCAACAAGGTGACCAACAGTGTGCAAGTAATAACCCACGTGAAGGAAAAGCTTCACTTCGTGGACATGGAGAACGCATGCAAAAAGACACAGCTGGCAGAAATCGAGGCCCAGGTCGCCCGGAGAAGAGACATCCTGACCAAGACGAAGCAAGCCCGCGAGCGGCTGCGGGCGGACAACATCAGGCTGAACCAGAGGTGCGGGCTTCTAGGCAAGGACTCACTCCTTCGGGACTTGGAAGAAAAGGTGGACAAGACCGAACTGCTCCGCAGGCGCCTGGAATCCCTGAAGCGCCACCACGCTGGGCTCACTTTGTCCTGCAGAGGCGTGAGGCAGAAGATCAGGGAGGCCAGAGCCTTTCTCCCCTCTTGACCATATCGACGAGAAGAGTGCAAGTCCTCAGGATATGCTTTCCAACCTTATTTTTTTTTTACCTTTGATACCATTCTTAAAAATGCCTGTGATACTTGGGATGGAACTATATTTTGTATTTATGTCAGAACGTTTCGGCTTCCAAATTAGTTCTGAGCCCAAAATTCAGTTAGGAGTTTTATTTGGGATTGAGCAAAACATGTCCAGAAAAGCAAAGCGTGATTTAGTGTAACTAACTTCTCATGAAAAACTGTCAAAAGTCTTAAGCCTGAGCAATTCCATCATTTCAGCGACTTAATACTAAGGAGTATTGTTCCTCTTTCATACGTAGGAGTGTTTAAAAGTTCAATGAATGGGCAAGGTACAAAAAAATCCTGTGCTAATTATTAAATTCTGTGGATTTATTAAACTGTGTAGTCCCACATCACTGTTTCAGTTAGAATTCCTTCAGATTATTTATTTATTTATTTATTTATTGAGATAGAGTATTGCTCTGTAGCCCAGACTGGCGTGCAATGGCGCAATCTCAGCTCACTGCAACCTCCGCCTCCAGGGTCCCACTTCAAGCAATTCTACGTCAGCCTCCCAAGTAGTTGGGACTACAGGCACGAGCCACCATGCCCAGCTAATTTTTGTATTTTTTTTTTTTTTTTTTTTTTTTAGTAAAACAGGGTTTCACCATGTTGGCCAGTCTGGTGTTGAACTCCTAACCTCATGATCTGCCCACCTTGGCCTCCCAAAGTGCTGGGATTGCAGGCATGAGCCACTGCACCCAGCCAGATTAATCTTAAATTTAAGTGGTTTTATATGTGACTAGCACAAGCTTTGGGAGCAATACAGATATCCAGGAAACAGGAGAGGGGCTGATACTTCATCATTCCTTTTTCAATGAAAGGGAGTTCAGTCTACTCACTGTCGATGTCTGTTTCTGCTTCAGTGGCAGTCCTCAATTCTTTTTATTTTTTTCCTGAGACAGGGTCTCACTCTGTCTCCCAGGCTGGAGTCCAGTGGCAGGATCTCAGCTCAACTGACCTCCGCCTCCCAGGTTCAAGCGATTCTCCCACCTCCACCTCCCAAGCAGCTGGGACTACAGACACACGCCAACACGCCCAGCTAATTTTTGTGTTTTTAATAGAGATGAGGTTTCACCCTGTTGGTCAGGCTGGTCTCGTTCTCCTGGCCTCAAGCGATCCACCTGCCTCAGCTTCTCAAAGTGCTGGGATTACAGGTGTGAGCGACCCGCCCAGCCTGACAGTCTTCAGATTCTAATGAAATATGTTTTTGGATCCTCTGAGGAAATGCGATAATCTGTACCAAAAAATGAAATTTTGTTTTCTAGTGAAAACAAAATGACAATTGTATTGCACGCTTTGCAAGGTACGAAATGTATGGCATGGTGGCTGCTGGCATCCCAGAAGAGAGCCTTCTGCATCAGCTGGACGCTTTCAGATCTCAGCAGGGCCATTGCTATGCACGAGTTCACGGAGCAGCAAATAGTAAAATGCCTCTTACTCCTTGTGTTCATGTTAAAAACACCCGATAGGTCTATTTCCTTAATGTAGTATCAGTGATTATGTTGCAGCTAGGGGCTTGTTTTCATTTCTTCTTCTTCTTTTTTTTTTTTTTTAATAAGATGGGGTTTCATCCTGATGGCTAGGCTGGTCTTGAACTCCTGACCTCAGGTGATCCACCCACCTCGGCCTCCCAAAGTGCTAGGATTACAGGCGTGAGGCACCGCGCCCAGCCGTTTTCATTTCTTCTTAATCCTAGATTGAATTTTGAGATGTGCAGACTTGGGGTTAAATGTATTCTCCCACTCCTAAACTTAAGTCACTCATAAAAAGTGTGACACAGTTTTTGGTGCTTGATACCTCTGAAGAATGGAGGGAACCCAGCTCTGGGCAAGGGACTCGGTCGTGAGCTTTATCTTTGGATGCCATGATTTTGTTTATTTTTGGTTTTTTTTTTTTTTTTAGATGGAGTCTCACTCTGTCACCCAGGCTGGAGTGCAGTGGTGTGATCTCAGCTCACTGCAACCTCCGCCTCCCAGGTTCAAGCGATTCTACCTCAGCCTCCTGAGTAGCTAGGGCTACAGGCGCGCACCACCACGCCCGCCTAGTTTTTTGTATTTTTTAGTAGAGACAGGGTTTCACCATAGTGGCCAGGCTGGTCTCGAACTCCTGCCCTCGTGATCCTCTTGCTGATCACAAGTTCAGGTGTGAGCCATCGCACCTGGCCATGATTTTGTTTTCTAAAGTATGTTCCCTTGGAAGCCAATTAAGTTTAATTAAAATTCCTTTTCTAACTTTCATGGCTTGAATATACTTTTTTATATCAAACCACTCAAAAGTAGTAATGAGTTAAATAAAAAAGCTTGGGCCGCTTGCAGTGGCTCACACTTGTAATGCCAACACTTTAGAAGGTCGAGGCAGGTAGACTACTTGAGCCTAGGAGTTTGAAACCAGCCTGAGAAACATCTCAAAACCCCATCTCTATAAAAATACAAAAAGATTAGCCGGGTGTGGTGGTGCACACCTGTGGTCCCTCCCAGGTGGGAGGATCAATTGAGGCCGGGGTTGTGGAGGCTGCTGTGAGCAGTGATCGTGCCACTGCACTCCAGACTGGGCAACACAGTGAAACCCTGTCTCCAAAAGCTTTGACTTCTGGCTTCCATTCTCACTCACTCGTCTTCCCTCTATGCTTTATATCAAAGCAAATCACTGGCAAATAGAACTTCCTGTGTGCCTCAGACAGGAGGCAGGCCAGGCCCACGGGCTTCTTCTGTAGTTGCGGAGGCCTCAAGTGGACCTGGCAATAATGCCCCGGCGCCTGACCAAGCATGTGACTTGCGTGATAATGGTGTCCTTTAGCCCTTTGATTCACTGCAGGGAGATGAGGTATTTTCAGCGGGTTTTGACCCACCAGCGATTATCTAGAGCCGAGCAAACACTCCCACCCCAGCCTCGAGCCCAGTAACAAGCAGGTGTCTCAGAGCACAAAGATACAAAGGAGTTTGCCGAGTCTGGCATGGCTTTAAGCTGCACAGCAAACCTGTCCGAAGTGACTGTATAGTGAGTTACCAGTGTGCTCTCAAACAGTACCTTATGCTGGAGATGTTACAATTGATTAGTAGATAATCTTCCGTTAATTTATCTCCCACCGCAGTTCTTTCCAATTATAGGAGAGTGCTTCATCATGAAATAGCAACACACTCATAAATTGACAGATGGCTTCTGAAGAATTCTACAGACCCTAATGCACTGTCTGTCCCCAGAGCCTTGCTGAAGAGCGGTCAGTGCCTCCACAGAACCCTGTGTGCGGCGCAACTCAGCCTTTGGTCTCCTGCTTAGCGATGGTGCGCTTAGGCACCTGTTCCTGTGAGACAAAGTCCCTGGAAGGCAAAGACTGTTGGTTCATCACCCTCCCTAGTGGCCAGCACAGGGCCTGGCGTAAGAAAGGTGCTCTGTAAATGTGTTGGGTTAATACATTGATATAATGCCCATCTCATTCATTTTCCAAAAATAAGTATTACTTGAATGCCTATCATGTGTCAGGCACCGGAAAGTCCTGTGTTGGATTCAAAAATAATTCCAGGCAGAAGGAGGATGTCTCAAGACCTGGAACCGATTAGGGAAAACAGCAGAATGGCAGACTTGTAGCCAAAGTAGGAAGGCACTGCAGGTAAAGAGCTGTTCGCTCCAGCAGAAAACGCAGCAGCTGCGCTAGAAACCTCTTAAGACGCGATGATTTTTTTTTTTTTTTTTTTTTTTTTTT